>VOQK01027364.1:0-13418 GCA_015052645.1 Benitochromis conjunctus
ATCTTGGGAGACTCACTGCTCTTCATTGGGAAATTGGGAGACCTGAATGACCAGTGATGGACGTTAGTTCAACTGTAAAATTTATGCAGTTGTTCGAACTAAATAAAAATGAACATTCTTCATGTGGACACCTCGGAGCCAGCTGCAGTTTTCATGGCTGGCTCAAACCAAAACATCCCTGATAGCAAAGCTGTTTTGTCTCTTCGCCCCATCTCCAAGGACACCTGAGTTGAATTGGGCATTGTTGACTTTTGCTGAACTGGGTGAAGGGTGAACAGTGAAGGGAGACTGGCTTCAACTTCAACGAAAGATACACACATACATGCACGCACACACCCCACGTACACTGATGCTGACACACACGCATTCCCTCCCAGGAACCAACACCTCCACTGCTTAATTCCTGCCGACGTAGATGGGCGGGTCTGGACCAGCGCCGTAGAATGGCAGCAGGACTGGACGGGGTCTTTTCTACACCGGCTCACTTGACACACACCCTTCCAGTGTTGAAATTTTAGTGTTCTTAGAGTGGATTTAAGGTGGTGCTCATTACCCACACGGTTTATTCCAAAGATGATTTGTCTCTGAAGCATGCAAATCAACCGTATTTTAGTCCTCGCACATGTGAACCCCAATTTTGTGACATTTGCTTTGGTTTAGTCTTCAGAGACCACAAAGAAAATAAAGGTGCAGGTAAATAATAGTAAAGAAGTCTATAAATGGTAACACTTCACTGTTAAAAGGACGCGTCCTCTGAATCAGCTTACAAACACCAAAGCCATGAGGCTTTGGTCACCCCTGATTTCAGTGAGGTTTTGAAAGTGCTCCACCGACATGGTCCAGTCAGATTCAGTCCCGTCGCCCTGCATGCAGATCAACAATTATCTGGCAATAAGAAAGAGCTTTACTGTGTGAAAACCTATGCACACATAATCTGTCTGGATGGTTTCTCAAGTCCCAGCTGAAATATTGCAACAGACAGGAAACAAAGTGTGATCTGAATCATTCTACATGTTTCTTGGGAAAATCTGTCAGTTATAGGAAGGCCAAGTGAATATCTTTATACCAATTCATTTATTTGAATTATATTCCTTTCCTATTGTGACCAATGTGCAGGAGACAAAGCATTTAGTTTCATACAGTTCATAACAAAATGTAAATGACAATGCAAACACAAAGCAAAGGCTTTCTTTGTTGCATTTGTAGATGGTCGTGACACAGGATGAAGCACAGAGTCTGCATTTATTTTCATACAAATGTGTTCTGATGCATTTAGCCTGTTGTCCTGGTAGCTTTATTGGGGCAAATAGATTACATTTTCTCTCAGACTGACAACATCCGAACTTTAAGAAATGACAAAGGCAAAATGAAAAATGTCTTCACTGCACTACATTGTTTATTGTGGCTACACATATGGTTACTGTGAGAGTCAACATCCTGTCTAGATAAAAAGCATTGTAACTGGGCTTTGATAACTTCAGCTGTCATGATGACAGCTCATCGACAGGAATGGAAGCAAAGATTACTAATGGCTCATAATAACACCAGCCCTAACTATGCTTACTGACCATGTTTCCTTCTTAATTATTCTTGATGGTAAGAGAGTGTGAAGAGACACACACAGAGGAGAACCATTCAGCAGCTACTCATCAGTCCTGCACTGTGTTTTCAGTCGAACTATGTTGAGCAGCCCTCTGCTGTTTCTTTTTGTAGCTGGGCCAGCGACATACTGGACAGCAGTGTCTACCTGCTGCCAACCACACCACAATGCACTGCTGGTGGAAGGCATGGCCACAGGGCAGACCCATCAGTACCTCCTCACTCACAAAGGTCTCCAGACAAACCACACATTCTGAACACTGAAGCATGTCACAGGGCCACATTGACCAATCACAGTGTTGATGGTCAGAAACACAGTCAGATATGAAGCAGTTATCCTTCACTGCCCTGTCAGCTGACAGCGAGCTTCCATTCCTGTGACAGCACGAGGATGATACAGAAGCAGCACACACACACTGACAGCCGCTGCTGGCATCCACGTTGCTGCACACAGAAAGTTGTGAGTTCAAGTTCACACTACATAGTGATCTCTTGTGGCTGCTGCTACCATGTGGAGGTTCCTTCCTCTCTTTGTCTGAATGATGACTACGTGTTTCTTCATCCGCCTTTTCACAAGACCCCTCCAACCTGTACTGACCGACTGCTCTGAGCCTCCAGGTTGGCAGTGTTTTGATGTAATCCATGTTTACTAATGGACGAAGCCACAGATCAGGAAAAGCCAAATGCTCAAATAAGAAGTTGGGATCATCTTCCCACTCCGAGTGGTCAGACGGAAACTGCTGTAGTGATGCAATTGGATGGAGCAGGTAGGAAGTGTACCAGTCCCACAGACTGGCCAGCCACTCCAGGTTTGTACGGCTGTCTTCTTGGCTCCTGGTGCCACAACGCCGTTTCTTCTCAAAGTAGTCGACTAGTAGGCCATGGGCTAGGTAGGTAGACAGGAAGAGAGCTGGGTGGGATGAGTAGAAGGTCCAGTCGGCTCTCACTAGGCTGGCTAGTGTAGTGGTGTCAGCATACCGAAGCAACTTCAGACTGTAGCCATACACAATGTCCAGATAGGGCAGCTGAAGGAGAGCCTGGAGAGAATGATCAGTCAGTGGTTAGTAGACAATTATTAACAATTTTACTCAGTAAAATTAGAAATGAGTTTATAACTATATACACACTTTGGTTACTTTATTACATACTGTCAGCCAAGCCTCAGAACAGTTTGGATGAATGCAGTAAAGTGCTAGGCACACCCTAATGTGGAGTAACTGCACTGTACTTGATTCACTGCCATGAAGTGGAATATCACAATACAACTTTGTTGCTCTTATTTTGAAAGTCCCTCATATTTGTTTTAATTTATGTGTGCAAATGAATGCAGCTTAACTGCAAATGCACTGAAACAGATGTTTTTGAGTTCATAAAACATAAGATAAAATAAGTTAAATGACCACTAAAAGATGTCACCTCATTTTTAGAAACAACAAGTCTTTTCAACAAGACTAAAGTATTTATTTACTGAAGTCAGGGTTAAAGCTGTGTGCTGACTTTGTGCAGAGCGTGTTTCAGTACCATCACAAAACTAAACTTGCAGAATGGGAACAGACAGCTGAACTTTTCCTAGCAAAGCTGCAAAAGCAACAAAGACTCTTTTCAAAGCTGGAGCAGCCAAGACCAGCTTGGTGTAGGCTTTTAGACAATAACACTTTTTTGTCATTCTGCCTCTGTAGACGACCACAACAAATTTTAAATCAAACAATCAAAATGTGATTAAAATACTTGGGCCTATCTCGGCTATCATTGGGCAAGAGTTGGGTACACCCTGGGCAGGTCGCCAGTCTGTCGCAGGGCTAATGCAGAGAGACAGACAACCATTCGCACTCACATTCACACCTCTGGGCAATTTAGAATAAGCAGTTAAACCCAACCCCATTAACTGCATGTCTTTGGACTGTGGGAGGAAGCCGGAGCGATCCTGATAGAAGGATGAATGCTTCAGGGCACTGGGCTGTATTCTTTGCTCAGTTAATGTAATATTTTGTTAAACTACTTGAATTAAATTTGAAAGTCAGTACACGACTGTACCAGTCAACTGGGGGCTTCCACTAAACATGAATCCCTCTCTCACCATGTGTTTATCCACCACTCTAATTATGAGTTATTAATCTCTGGCTCTCTTCCAAGGAATGTCTTTGGTTCTGTCTCCCTCCCCTCACCGCCAGCAGAAAGCTGCCCCTCTCTGGACCTTGTTCTGCCCCATGCTTTCTGTTGAAAGGGATTTTTTTCTTCCCACTGTCGCCAAAGTGCTTGCTCATAGAGAACGTGTGATTGTTGGGGTTTCTCTGTATTATTGTAGGTTCTTTACCTTACAATATTAAGCACCTTGAGGTGACTGTTGCTGTGATTTATAAATAGCACTGAATTGAATTACATCCGTCTGTTTGATTTTAGAATCAACAGTGATGGTGAACAGAGGCAAAATTTTAAAATGTGTCATTTTCCAAAAGCTGGAATAACAGTTACATTTGTTCTAGTGTGATTTGATCACTCAAAACACTTCAAACTACTAGTCACATACACATTTGAAATACTTTGTAACAACCTATGGTAAATCCCCAGTTAATCTATCTCTAACTCGCACATCTTTTTGGACCGTGGGAGGAAGCCAGGAACAGGGACAATAACTGTGTGGTGACTTTGCTTACCACTTTACCACCATCTCACCAACAGATAAAATGAAGTAGTTAGCCAAGCCTGTGAGTCTTTGCATGGCATTTTCTAAAGCCTCAGTTATGGGCAGCTTGTTGTATTTAGGCACCCCTTTCTTCGTCACAGGTTTCTGCAGTTCTGACAGTTGGCCAACTTCCCTCTGTGTTGCCTTAACCTTGGCCTCTAGTCTTCTTCACTTTGGAGGATACTGCTCCCTCACAGCTTTGGCTAACCACTCAAAGAGGTATTCCAGAGAGATAAGATCCTGTGGGACATCCAGGTACAGACATACGAAGTGACAGACATAGCAAAATGCCTGACAACATTTGGGGCATGCTCTTGATGAGCCTACAGAATGTGTCCTGGGGGATCTCCTCTCAGATCTATATCAAGGCATCTGTGCGCTCCTGGACGGTCTGAGGTGCAACCGGAAGGCATCAGATACTATGTCCCAAAGGTGATCTATTAGACTGGGGTCAGGCCAGTGTGGTGGCCTGATGTCAATTCTTTCATCTTCCAGAAACTGGGAATTGTTGTGCACCAGGAAGAACCCAGGACCCACTGCACCAGCGTAGGGTCTGACAGTGGCTCCAAGGATTTCTTCCTGATACCCAGTGGCAGTCAGGTAACCATTTCCTAGCTGTAGAGGTCTGTGCATCCTTCCAAGGATATGCCTCTCTCTGCCCCACCACTAAACTGGCCATGCCAGTGGTGGACCTGCCAATTCTGGTAGTCTATGAGAAATGTCAGTTAGTCTCCACAGTGCCGGGCAGTGAGCACAGGGCCAGTAGAGAACTGTGGGCCCTCAGGCCACCCCCATAGAGTCGTTCTGAGTGTTTGGTCAGAGACATTCACACCAGCGGCCTACTGGAGGTCAGGCTCAGGCAGTGCTCATCCTCTTCCTCCTTGCACAAAAGAGGTGTATACTTGCTGATGAGTTGAGGACCTTCTATGGCCCTGTCCGGCTTCCCTAAAGACATTATTTCAGCAATACTGGAAGCTCGTTTATTTAATGCCTGCTACATTCATTCTTCTATAATTATGGAATCACAACGGTAAACCTTACAGCAAGTATACACTAGAGGTTGTTCAGGTTGAGCCAAAAGGGAGAAAGTGATGTAAACAGGTTATGGTTATTATGAATAAAAATGATAAAGGACAGTGAAAAATTATTCATTTAAAAACTTCTCTGAAAATAAATGTCAATATTCATTTTTCTTCAGTTATATGAAACTTTGTGTGTTTGGATTAACACCACTGCTGTTTTTGTTTCATATTATTGCTGTAGACGTTTACATGCTTTGTATATTCTGAAGCAAGCTGATTTACAGAATTACATCATACTTTATAAAGATGTTACGTGTTTGTATCATCGCTGCCTCTATGTATCAATAGAAAGTGATACATTTATGAATTATGATTGCAACAAAATAGAAAACAAACAAACAAAACCAGCTTCGATGATGAAATCAGAGCCACCCAGTAAAGGAGTGGAAAAACTGGCTAAAGGTAATCTGTGTTATGGAATAAAATTACTGCATGACTAGAGTTAAAAATGGACAGATTTCTGAATGAATGGGGACAAAAACTATATCAAAACTGCAGTTGCCTCTTGCACATCTTTTTTGTATACGCTTTTCCTATTTTTTCCTTGCCTCATGAAAAAGAGTCATTATATGAATGAGGAGAGTCAATAATGTATAAATTAATATAAAAAGTTTTTCTATTTCTATCAAACAATAGTGTATAAAACATTTGTAGCTGCTAGTGTCAGTGGCTAGTGTGGCTGAGCAGCCTGAGCAGCCTGAGCAGCACTTCCTATTTAACAGCCTACAAAGAACCTGGCCCATGAACACCAAAGCTAACGTGTCTCTAAGTGTGGACAGAGACGGCTGTGATGCGGCGCTTGAGATGGCCAATAGGGTGGCCAGGATTCAGCGCAAGTTCGCCATGGCTACCCCAAGTCACCCCACCACCCCTCCGTAAATGGTCAGAGAACAGGCCTAGCCCTAGTGAGGGACTTTTGCTTTTCAGCTGTTGGACATCATTCGCATTATTGAGAAACTTTTATCACCTCTGAATGATCAAGTATGAAATAAGACCCTCCTCCTGCAGACGAGAAGCAAACTGTGGTGCCTGGTTTGTCTTTGAACTCAGTATTTTTTTGTTAATGATTTTTAATAAATGTTTAATAAATACTAGATGACTGTTAAAAATCACATTTTTAAAATTCTTTTAATAAAACCGGTGTTATCGTTCAGCTCTTGCTTAGTCTTTTTTTTTTTTACTGCGGTAAATGAAAAGCACAGTTTTAAAATAAAGTGCTTAACACAAGAAGAATTTATCCAAAAAGTCATGTGTGTGAAGTGAGTGATGCAGATGATTCCCTACCAGGACTGGCAGCCAGGAAACCAGCAGTATGGAGTTGTAGGTTCCAAGTGTTCGGATCAGAACTACGAATCGTTTCACTGTTGCTCCCTGTCCATTAGAGTGAATGCATGTTAACAATTTATATCAGAATTTCAGAACAGACCTCAAACATGACCTGAAAGCAACAAAACCTAAACACACGAAGTACTGAAAAAGAAAGTTACATTAGGTTTGGAGATGCTGTTCAATCAAGATATCCTATACTGATGCACAGTTCTGTAACAGGACACAGAGATGCACCAGTCAAGTGGCCAGGGATCGGCCAATCAGCATCACGTATAACTGACTACATGCTGGTCCTTTGCATGCAGGTACAACATGCACACAGTAGAACAGGTAAATAATTGCATGCATACTAACAGCTAAAATATTTCAGGTAAAGACAAGCACATTGCATTTTTTTAATTACCTGTGCATCTCACTACTACTAGAAAACTTAATTTTTATTTGTTTCAATGAGAGAAGAACTGTAACTTAATGCAAATTGGGGAAAATTGTAAAGCTGAATAATTTCTTTTATCATGAAAAGAAAATTGTGGATTGACGAAAAGTTGATTGTGTATGTTGTCAGAAATAATCCATAGAAAGAAAATCACACTTGACAACAACAATAATAATAATAATAATAATAATAATAATATTGACAGGTCACAGTTGAAAGAAAAAAAAAAAGACAATTGATGCATTTCTGGGAGAAATTTCCCATGCATGTGCAGGTCTATTAAGCAGCACATGTAGCATGTTTAGTTAGGTTGTGCTTGCCCATAAATGCAATGCAGCTGTATCTAGAAGTATCAAAGCTGTCAGATAAATGTAATGCACTAACAAGTAAACTTTTAACCTATTGAGTAGAATATAGTTAATATAAATTTACAGTAAAGAAAAACAAAAACTGAGCAAATGTACCAAAGTAAATGCTTTTTGTCCCCTTTCAACTCTACCCCTAAGGAAAACTGAAAAAGTGACCTGTGTAATGAAGAGGTCCATCCAGGCCAACAAGTTGATGAGGACCAAACTGAAGACAAACAGATCATTGACCTCTGGTTGGACAGAACGCAGGAAAGTATCCATGGCAGCAAGAGACAGGAACTCCCCGGTGCTTTGGAAACAGTTGTAGGACAGAGAGGAAACGACAGAATGCAGTTTAAGTTGTACAGATAAAAAAACTGAAGAAGTGCTTTTAATAAATCATGCGTTTTCATTAACAGTCATCACCTGTTGCCATAGTGATATATGCCCTCAGGCATCTTAAGGATGTAGGCGGGGCTACGTGTCACACCAATCTCTGATAGGCTGCTATAGTTACCCCAATGACGTACATCCACAAAGATGAACTCAATCCTGCCGGTAAACTTAACAGACAGCGAGGAGAAAAAGGCAGGTGGCTGGGACAGGCGGGCAAACAGAAACATTTTTAGTGGATGAGCTGGGTCAGAACGCCACTCCTCCATGAGCTGCTCAGAGTGATGCAGGGTTTTGATTCGATGAGCCACATGTGAGGTCAACCAGCGGAAGATCTGCTCAGTTTCAACCCGACGACCATTGTATTCTTTAAGCATGACTTTGCCCTTTGATGCTGAAGTTTGGGGAACCGACATGATTAGGGTGGAGCGCTGCCAGCCACGCTTGATACATGACCTAGTAGACAGAAGACAGACACCAAAACAGTAATCCACAGCGCAACTCTGCTTGCAGATACAAAGATAGCATGTCAAATCTAGCAGTTATTGAATGTAATGCAGTTTCATCTGTCCCACTGACCCTGGAATAGCTGAGGTTTATAGCCTCCTCTCCCTGATATACCAGTGCTGTTAAACAGTACTATGTAGTTTGATTAGTACCGATACTTGATAAAGACATTGTTTAAAAAGAACTATTCTAAGTTGTGCTGGTGTGTGTGTCTGAACGTGTAGTGGACTGCATCCAGTAGTCAAAGTGGGTTTGCCAACACCACACGTCACAGATCACAAAACTGCTCCTAACGATCGGTCCCAAACTTGTTAACGAAGCAAATGCAAAGTTTCCCAGCAAAAACCATGATAGCAAAAGCTCACCTCTGACTGGTTGCAGTCTGGCAGCAAAGAGCTTCAGCTTGTTGCAGTTTAGTTGTCCAATCGTACTGTCTTACAAACTAGGAAATATTGATCATGTCCTGGTTTGTACAAAAAACTAAACGTTTTCTTTCTTCAGGTGGTTCCAGATAAAAATAAATCCGTTAACAATTGGCCTCCTCCTTGTGACTAGTCAAACAAAAAACCCAAACTCAAACAAAGATGGTTGGCCAGTGCTTGCACTGAATGTTTTGCTGTTGGATATCTCCAACTAAAGGTGAGCAAACATAAGGTGTTGCCAGGTCCCCTGCAGGGAGGAAACCTGTTTCCGAGCAATTGTAGTCCAACTCAGACTATCTGCAATCATTCCAACACTTTACAATCAATCTGAATCCGTCTGCGCCAATGATCACAACTAGTCTGCGACATGTCCTTTTGCAGTATGGGACTCAAGTCAACTACGTAGTTGTCAACATGTGAAGATCTGATTATGGTGCTGAGCACCTTTTCAGTCAACCCACCTTCCTGCAGCAACGACATCACTATTTGTGGACGCATTTCTGTTTCAGATCTGTGAGGTTCTGGCTGGACTCTGAAGGTTAGTAGTTTATATGAATAATTATGTATTCTGTGAATTTGTATTTGTTTAAAGTGCATTTTTGTATACCTGCATCAACAGAGTAACAGTTTTTACTTTTTTATTTATTTTAGGCAATCGCTGTATTATCTTAAACAGATAAAAAAATACAAAAAGTAACAAATACTAGCACTGGCCCTGTGTCTCGGCCTCCTAGTAGATACACCTGAGGTTTCAATTGTTGCCTTGTACTCAAGTTATCGCATTCACAAGACTTTCAGAAAACTTGACCTGTCACCTAGGCGCCTTGAGGCAACTGCTGTTGTGACTTGGCACTATATGAATAAAAAATAATTGAACTGAACTGACCTCTGACCTTGAGGTGAAGTTCATTGACATTTGAACTTGCCTGAGATTTTTAGCAGATGCATCTATGGCATGAAATGGGCGGGTCTGGACCAGCGCCGTAGAATGGCAGCAGGACTGGACGGGGTCTTTTCTACACCGGCTCACTTGACACACCCTTCCCCCACCCCTGTTGCTTGTCACGTATTTTTGATGGTGTAAGATGTGAGATTATGTGCTTTATGTGCTGAGGTGTTTTTTTACTGTACTCAAACTGGGCATCTCGGAGCCCAGTCTGAATAGAGTCTTTTTTTCTCTCCTCCTGATCCTATGATGTTGTGTATTTCACTGTTGTCATTACTACCTATTCTGACCTGTCTCCCCGATGTCATGTTTGTGTAATGTATGTTTGGTCGGATAGGTCCAATTTCACTGTAGGCAACTATATGTGACAAATAAAGGGATTGATTGACTGATGAATTTCAAAATCCTAGGTGACTTCCTTCTTGAGGTTTTCAGAAAAACTAACCTCTCACCTTGAGGTTGATGTCACTGAAATTCAAAGTCGTCCGTGTTTTTTAGAAGATAAATATACGGATTAATCTGAAACTCTTCTGTGTTCTCAAGGTGTTGACTTTTAGGGCTGAAGGGTAATAAAAACAGTCTGATTACCATATTGTCACATGGCAGTTGCTTTGAAGATGGTCACTGACCACTCATCTTCAAAGCAACCATTTCAAAGACTTCACGATCATTGCACACGGTCGCTGTGCAGTCTTCCACCATGTTTTTTTCCTAGTGTGACTGTCAGATTATGTAATTGTTGGTCAACTTCAATAGTATCTCTTTTTGTAGAGTAAGAGCGTATCACCTGTAATCATTGGAGCAGTTGAAGGTTCCAGTTCTGATACCAAACTGAGACACCTTCTGTACCATCTTTCCCCAGTTGGATTGACTGAGCAGAGCTTCACGGTCCTGAGCAATGACCTGCCGTTACACACAGGGATATGATAAGGTCACATGGGTAGTACAAAAACTGTCATGGGACATAAAACCCCTGGACAATCAGCTTGTAGTAAGATTTGCATATTAAACCCACTTTAATACAAAAGGCTTCCATGTTGCAGTGAGACTGTCACTGTGGGCTAACCGACGTTGTGCATTCGTGCGTTGCTTCTGGTCTCTTTTCCTTGTGCACCAGCTTTATTGTAAAACATTTATTGGGGGTTGAAGTGACAGGGCAGCCATTTTCCATGCGTTTATTTTTATTTATGCCACAGCTGCCCTAAAGTCCCAGTATTGGTAATTACTAAAATCATTTTGGTTAGTTTACACCAGCATGCACAAGTTCAGCTCTTTAATTACAATATTTTTACTGCTAAAATATTATTATTGTAGTTATTGCTAAAATATCAAATTTCTTGTTTTGTTTAAAAAACAGCAGAAAAATAGTAAACCACATTATTTTTATTAACATGCAAAATAATACTTGTCTACTTGAATTTCTTAAAGAAATTGATTTTAGTGCAGGTATGTGAAAGTTATTTTACATCGTGGGCCACAAGCAGCACACTTTGATCTTAAGTGGGGCACGACCAGAAAAAGTCTCCTTTCTGTCACTGTAAACCTTAACTACACATCTAAACCCTGACATATGTTAAATATAGGACAAAAAGGTGCACTTTCAATATTACATCTAAGTTTTTCTGCATAGTAAGTTCTACTCTTTGGGCTTAAATGACAGGAAATAGGTGCATAACACTGGTAGCTCTGGTAGGTCACTGACTGTCCTGTAAATGGCAGTATTTTAAAACTGTGGACACACTGTAAAAAACTGAAATTTAGTACACTGGGAAAGAAGAATTAAGGAATTCTTCTGCTATTTAAATGTTTATCTATTACTTAATGACTTCAGTATAGTATGAAAGGCCACAGATGATAACTTTCCCCTTTTAAAACCTTTCTTTACTTTATTGCTGACACTCCTGTTTTAGTCACTGAATGTTACGCTTGATTTATTTTTAACTTCTCAGAGAAGTGTAGTGTGGCACCTTAACTTTGGATGTACAAACTTTAATTCAGTTAGTTAGCTGACATATCTATCTATCGATCAATCGATATAAACACACACCAGGCAAGACCCCAGGTGCAGGCTGTGTAAAGGTGCCCCTGAGACAATCCAGCACTTAACAGCAGAGTGCAAGATGCTAGCATGGAACGCCATAACCAAGTGGCCGGCACAGTATACAGTATACATCTGTCCCGAGTATGGCCTGGAAGTCCCGAAGTCAAGATGGGAGACACCACCAAGGGTGGTGGAGAATGACCAAGCTAAGATCCCGTGGGACTTCCAGATACAGACGGACAAAATGGTGATGGCTAACCAACCGGACATAGTGGTGATAGACAAACAGAAGAAGACGGCTGTAGTGGTAGATGTAGTGATACTGAATGACAGCAACATCAGGAAGAAGGAACACGAGATGCTGGAGAAGTACCAAGGACTCAGAGAAGAGCTCGAGAAGATGTGGAGGGTGAAGGTAACAGTGGTCCCAGTGGTAATCAGAGCACTCGGTGCGGTGACTCCAGCAGATCCCAAGATCTCTGTCCAGAAGAGCACAGTCCTAGGAAAAGCTCAAGCTCCCAGGCCTCTGGTAGAGGATCCAAGTTTGAAGGATTGAAGGATAAAGACTGCCCCGCAGGGGCAAGAGGGGATTTAAAAAAATATATACATATATATATAAAATCAAAATTAAATGACATTAAACACAACACCGTCTGAGAAACTATGATATGCAATCAAATTTGTGATTAGTAATGGCCTTTTCTGACTGTATTTTGTTCTGTTTTACTAGTACTAAGCACAGGTGTATAGAGGAGTTTGTCCTGAAAAGAGGCTCGTGCACCTCAAATGGCTGAAGTCATGACAGAGAGCATCTTTAGCATGGTCAACAGCAGCTGAGAACATCTTCTCAAAGATAAGCGCAAGCCTTACTACAGAACTTGTCCACAGTAATCGTGAACGCATGACTGAATCTGGAACCTTTAGGAATTATAGTTATTTTGGACTAGAAAACAAAAATCTTTTTGATTTAATTTAATACTTTATTTGAACTTATGGACAGAAGCGATTTTTTGTTTCCTATTTGCATTTCGTTTTTTAAATACTACTATTATTTGAATTTGTATTACCTAATATTTTGATTTATTTCATTTTTATTCTGATAGACCTATTGAGTACTAATCGAATACATTGAATTATTTTCAAATTCATACATTTCCTGGGTCATTATTTTAATTTGATGTGAGACAAGACAACTGGACAACAGGTGAAGTACTGGAGCCTAGAACTGGAGGATTGCCCACAGAAGCGCAGATGAGAGTTATTGAAATAATTGTTGACTAATCGAATAATGAAAGAAAAAGTTGGCAGATCAGTCGACTACCAAAATCATCTTCAGTTGCAGCCCTACGTCAGCTGCTGCTTGTTTGTGGATCTCTTCTTTCAATCTTGTCTGCAGTGACTCGAAACAATTCTTTATTGGGTTAGGATGACTGACTTGTCCATTGAAAAACATTTGCCTTGAGAAACACTTGGGTTGTTTCTGTATCAGACTTTGGGTTATGGAGTTCTGAACTGACACACTGAATTTTAGCTGTCAAACAGATGTGCTCACATGTGATTATAGAATATTCTATGCAGATGTCATGGCCACCTCAATAACTGCAAGGCTCTCAGGTCCTGTGGCAGCAAATCA
>VOQK01027365.1:0-15817 GCA_015052645.1 Benitochromis conjunctus
CACACACCCACCTGCACAAAAAAAAAAAAAAAAACAGAGACCGTGAACACACACCAGTCATCCAGGAGATACAATACTACTTTTTTTTTTGTCACAAATTGTAAGACAGCTTTCCAACACAGACTAAGGTTGTTGCATGTATACCTTCTTTTCATTTATTTTGGCATTAGACAAAATGTTTTCTTCAAAAACAATATGAGTTCACAATGAAAGGGTTTAGTTTGTTTTTGTTTTCATTGTTTTACAGATGTATGCATTCTCTCTTTAAGCTGAAGCTTGTTGAACTGGTTTGATTAAGGACTTCCACCAGCTTTTTTCCAGCGAAAGGTTTTATTGGTGGTTACACTAACGCTTTGTGTGTAGGCAGACTCCGCCTCCAAGTTGGACTACTAACATTATGATAATTGAGGCTATAGAATTGTGGATTAAACTAAACATTAAAGCACAAAAATTTGCACCGATATATTTCTATAATTCGATGAGCATCTTTTCCAGTATCGCTGTTTGACTTGCCTAATTGATCAGTAAATCCTCCTCCACCCATCTAACTGCTACCTGTCTGTGTGCACCTGTAACAGCTCCTCTGGCCTTTCTGACTGCCACCATTCCTGCCCACTGCCTGTGCCTCTACCTTTGTCACTGTAGTCATCCACCAGCACCACCTCTTTCAGCAAGATGTCAGGGGATGTCTCCAGCACACTGTGGACAGTCCTCAGCAGGGTGGACCAGGCCTCGTTGTAGAAAGCAATCACCACAGAGGTCGTGGGCAAGGACCTGTAGTCATACTTCAGCTCTCTGCAGCTGGAGGGAGAGGAGACTTGGTTGTTAGAATGCAGATTGAAAAAGGTGGAGTTGAGGCTGGGTGACTGGAATGACACTGCACAATGAGAGCTGGCTGTGTAAAGCTGGATCGTGGTTAACCTTCATACATTTAAGATTTGATGACCAATAGAAGTACACACGGAGCATTTATTATTCCGTCTTAACAGCAGATGACTCAGTTTACGAGTTACACGTCCTCTGAGGTATTTACTGAGCCGTGTTATAGTGTTGCTGGGACATCCAAACTGCAAAGGCTCCCCTTAAACTTTAGATCTTGGCTTTAACATTGCTAACAATAGACAACAGGTTACTTACAGTGGGTTCCATTTCTCTGGCAGCCTGCGGTGTAGTGATATTTTATCACTGACATAAGTGTTAATCTGGTGCGCTTTGATACTTTCCTCTTCTTTTCTTTTCTCTTCTTCATTCAGATTCAGTTTCACGGCTCTGCCCATTTCTCCCAGGGCTTTTAAATCCAAGGGGGGCTTCTCGTAGACTGGCTTCTTAAGGAGCTCATACTCTTCCTCTCCTGTGACTTCCCGTCGGTTCGTCACGCCGACTTCCCCCGACATGCGTTTGAAAAATATAACATATCCCAGCAAAATGGCACCAAATAGTAAAATAAGAAACTTGGGCCGTTTCCTCCTTCCGCACGCAGCCATCGTTTCGTTTCCTTGCAAGGCGCAAAGTTGGAGGATCTCATACCCCGAGAAGCTGCACTGTGCTGCAACCTATGCTGTCCAAATTGGTTTTGCTAGACTCCACAGCCGCGTCACCTTTCCGTTTGACTACTTCCAAGTTTCTCCTCCATAGTTCAAGGCAAAGTGTAACTCTATCTACGTATGGAGTCCCCAAACTGGGTGAGTCTTCTCACACAAACGGAGGACTGTGGTCACTCCTCCTCGACTCAGTTACCCTGCGTGCTGCTGGAGAGAAGAGCGAACGGATTAACTAACTCGGATTAGATTAGCTAACAAGTACCTCTTCGGATTAGTTAGCTACCTAACTGCTGGAGGAAAAGAAAACTAGGTCAAATCAAAAGCCCGTGCGCTGTTTCTTTCAATTCACTCACTGAGAAAATCAAATTTTATGATTAAAAAGGTTATTTTTTTCTTCTCAGTCAATTCTTTATGAATATAGTTTGTGTCCAATCGGTTCGCAAAGTGCTGCCGAGGAACCGGGATTAACGAAATTTACGTGAACAGCAGTAAAAGTTCAAGTCAAGTTTTAGTAGCAGAATTAGCAACTATGTTTCCGGTTATCAAATTAAAACTCCGTTCCCTGGCTTTCAAACTACCCCGGAATAACACCACGTAAAATACTGTACAGTTATTATTATTGTTATATTTTATTTAATTTTTTGTTTGAACATTTCAAAAAGGCGTAAAAAGTCTGCCAGTGGTAGACTAGCGTGTATAAGTGAAACAAGTCACTTCCGCTTTCAATTTTTTTTAATCATCAAAGATTGAAAGCATAAGGCTGCGCAGTTTTTGTGCAGTGTTTCTGCTCATTTCTCAGTTTTCGAGTTTGTTGGGCAGCACTGCTTCATAGTCAGCGACAAAGCTTTGCAATACTTTGTAGGCTTTTAATTTGAAAGACTGAAAATAAAAGAAGTTTATGTTAAGCAGTCATTTTATTTCTAGATCCAAGTGATCCTTTTAAATACATGACACCCCCCACACCCTCCCTCAAAAAAAGTCTGTCAGATCCAAGTAGTTCATTTACATCACAGGGGAGTGACATCACACAGGTGAGTTATTCATGTTATTTGTTATGAGACATTTTAAGCCCAATATCTTCTGCAGGCCATTGTTTAAAACATTAATAAAAATTTAAAAAGATTTTCCTTACGCTGTGATGGCATTTTTTTCAACACTACGGTGACCCTGGCAAACCCAGACTCCGCTTCAAAATCGTTTATCTCTGCGTTCTCATTCATACGAGGCCCCTTGTCACTCATATGAAACCGATATGAAAACTCTTGACACGAAAGATGAAATCTGACACAAAATGTATGTTTAAGCAAATTAAAATGCTAAATAATTAAGGCGATCTTTCGAGGCGAGAAGGTAATTTGAGTGGCGCACTGTTTGATCGAGTACCCATATTGTGAAAACCACAAAGAGACACGGGAAGGTAACAAGTCATCCGGAGTGTTGTAATATACCACGGCAGACTGCCCTTGTCGTGTCTGTCAGAGACGCAACATTCATGTCAGTGCATGAATGAGGCCGTTCTCATTTAGGACGAGATGTTGGATAACATTTTCCATGCAATGAATAGCCTACTGTAATAGGTGCGAATATTAAAAACGAAATTAAAACAATTAGTAGTTGCCTCTTTGGGCTGAGGTGTACATAGGTTCCTGTAATGTGACTGGGATTAGTTCTGAACTCACCATAACTGGTCCAACTTGACTGTATTGTTGATCACCCAGTAACCTCTAGGCTATTTAATCATATGCAAAGTGTATTTGTTTTACTAGGGAGGGGCAGGAGAGAAGCCAGGGAAACTTGGGCCTTCGCTATGTGCAGCATTCTATACATTTCTGCTTTCTAAATTTAGCAGTGATGGTAAATGGCCTGATTCTTAGATCGCACTTTCCTACTCTCCGCGCTTTATACAACTTCAACCAAGCACTTGTTTTGCTTTCTATCTAACATTCACACACAGTCATACTCCAGTGAACACATCTGAGAACAACTTGGGGTTCAGTATCTCATTCAAGGATACTTAGGACTGGAGGGATCAAACCACCAACCTGAGCAACAACTACCCCCATGTGAGATCATGTGAGGCACCTTTTTGCCATGATGTGTTCCTACAGGACCAGTTTTGGTGGTGAGCTATCTATCCTCAGGAATCCTGGCTTCCTTCTCCACTCCATATTTTAAAATATGCATTTACTGAATAAAGATTGTCATTGCAGCTGCACTTTTTTGTGGTCACACCTTGTTTTCAGGTCTATGACACATCATTAGTTATTACACTATTCATAAAATTCCAGTAGGGTGTATCTTTCATATGGGCATGTATCAATCATTAAAGCGTAGGAGTAACTGAGCTTGTTTTTATTCTGTACATTAGAATACAATAGGAAGAACCACGTGAAAACAAACTGCATATTGTTCCAGTTACACAGCTTTTATCACGCAAGATCTGTTCAGTTGAACCACACCCTCGTCAGCCTTTCATTGGCACATCTTGTCATGAAAGCCAAGTGACACAAATGCCCGTGGACCTGTGGGACCATGGGAACCATGACTGAAAGTTTTTTAATGAGAAATGCATTTTAAAAAGAAAAAGAAATGGAAAAAAAAACAACACATCACCCAGCTGTCACTGAACCACTAAAAGTTGCCTCTTTTTTCCCTGTGTATGTGTGAAATATCTATTTTGCATCCCATGGCTTTATTGTGCATATTGTGTTACCTCGTGAAAGGAGTATTCTGTTATTTTATTTTGTTGACTTTTTTTTTTAATTACCACGTACTTAGAATAAGTACTACTACTACTTTTTTTTCTTAACAAAGAAGGTCCAGGGATATAATAGTGATACAACATATACTTGAATAACCACATTTATTGCATCTATAATTATAAGATCTGCTGATTCATTGTCATCATTCAGCCTCTAAACATCATAAGCTGTCCATACACCAATGCAGATGCTTACTAAAGATGTGCTCTGAATGCTTATGTAGATGTCAGATTCAAAGTAACTTATGATTATTGTTCCATCCATCCATTCTCTTCCGCTTATCCTTTTCAGGGTTGTGGGGGGCTGGAGATTATCCCAGCTACCACAGGGCGAGAGGCAGGGTACACCCTGGACAGGTTGCCAGTCGGTCACAAGTTTCACATCCACATTCACACACATGCCAATAAAGAGCCGCTCCAAGAGGTAAGCCTGGCTGAGTAAATACGATTTTCATAGAAAAATTAGAACAACAAAGTTTGCTGATGGCATCTTGCAGGGCTTCACTTTGAAAAAAATTCAACCTGGATCAATTTCTATTAATAACTTATAGAATATTGGGTGTAGGCATGGACTTTTTCTCTATTCTGAATTAGGGCATGGTCGAAAATATCTGAAAACCACTCAAATAACCCAGGTAACCAATGAATATTGTATCACCCAAACTATGACAGATAAAACCTGACATTCCCACATAATATTTCTAGATTTACTTAAACATGAATTGAGAACAGATAAAGTAAACCATATATTGATGCTCGTGTGGATTTGTGAGGGGGGGGGGGGGATAAAAGTACACCAGATACTAGTTAGAACATTAATATCGCATTTGGGTTTGTTTCCAGTCAGCAATCAAAATCCTCCTCTGTCACCTGCCATCAGCAGTCAGTACTGATTTGCTACCAGTAGGTGGTGCCAAATTATTATGAATGCTGCAATCCATGACAGCAGGGGTGAGCTGTGTGGATTACAGGCAGTAGCAGCTTTTCAGTCTTTGGTTGTTCAAATGTGAAATGTATGTTGTTGCTTAAAGCAGCTCATACACCTTTTGCTACACCTGGCATTTCATATAGCAAAACAAACTTCCTCATTCCTGACAGTTTAACTGTGCGATGTGCTGTTTGTGCAGGCGAGTAAAACAAACGCAGGTCGGCTTGTGGTTAGTCTTTTATTCTTTCAATCATCCCAGCAGTCAGAAAAATCATTCCCCATCCCCAACAGTCCAACCTCTTCTTCATTTCAAGTATTCAACTTCCCTTTTGCCTCATCAGTAGTTTTACTGGTCCCTTTAACCAAACATTATTTACAAAGCTACCACGCAACAGGAGTCATCTCACAATTTATCGACTAGTTTGAATATCCAATATTCATACATTCAAACTGCCACAGAGACCAAATGTAATTCAGTGGCAATGAATAGCAAAAAAAAAGAAAAGAAAATGCTATTCACCAGTCATTTCACCAGCAGTTTCACTGAATCTCTTGGTCCTTTGATCCCAGTAGAAACACTAATGTGGTCTTGAGTGGAAAAAAAGAAGAAGAAAAAAACTAACAGGAGTGTTTTTGATGCAGTTTCAAGCACAGCTTACACACAAGACTCTTAAGAAAACTGGCACAGAGCTGCTCCCTTTAAGGCTTCTTATGACTAAACAAAAACAGGCTCTAGTGAGAGCTGTTTGTAGTTTTATAGAATTTAAAATGATCTAAATAAATATGATAAGAACTGGCACATTTCATTTCGGCACGCAGGGGTTTGTGAGGGATGGCGGGTTTTCAAAAGCAAAGTGACAGATGGGTTTAGAGGGTATTCTTAATTTAACACAACAGGGGAGAATAGATCACAACATTCGTGTCAACTCAATAAACCATCTGAGGCAAAAATACACTTTAATAAATACTTCCGATCTCATTCAGGAGGTATTCTGCCACGGAACTGGCTCCATAGACAAAAGCTAGAATTGAGAGGCAGTCTAGTATGACCACAGCGCCTTCCTCTCACATGATGGAGCACGTTAGGAAGCAGCGGGTTTGGGGCAAAACGCTGCCGACCTTACATTCCTAATCCATCGTTTTCCCGCAGCCTGTTTTTCACAATTTTTTTTAAACAAGTGTGAGGACATAATAAAAATAATATTAATTGCACTTTAAGGCAATATTCTATAGTGCGACATGATTTTACGATCATGTTTCCGATCAAGAAACTGGCTTTAATCTCTTTGAAGGCACTGCTTCGTGTGCTACACATACTCCATTCTGGTTGTAGAGGCACTTGGATGAAAGCAACAAAAAAAAGTGAAAGTCTTAAATTCAGCTGGTGTTCTTTATAAAAAGACCTCACCTCTGTAGGTATTCACAAAGGTTTAAAAGCACTGGACTGGGTGAGTCAGTGGCTTAAAGTGAGTTTCTCCAACACCTCTTTCTTTTTTTTACCCATTCCCATTCAGTGCAGACTTGAAAAGTAACAGAAATGGGAGCAGTGGGGGTCATACCTCCGCTACAGTATTTGCACTGTGGTCATGGAAGGCCACTTAAGGTTCCCTGCTACTATCTTGCTTCCTCCCGTTACCACTCAAACTTCCACTGCTGGGTTTTGTCCCCTGGGATGCAGCGCCTCATCTGGGCGTCCGTGCGGCCCGTCGTTGTGCGGTAGGCCGTCACGCACATGTCTGAGTGTGGATGATAGATGGTCCTGTCCTGAAAGGGTTGGAAGTTGAAAGCGTGGAGTCAGTTTACAAGAAAATGTGAACCTGTGAAATATACAATGGGGGGGGGCATACATGCATGAATCCCTTACCTCTTTGAACTCCCAGATGACACTGGGAGGTCTGATTTCCTCATCATGTGGGCAGTGCCTCATCCCGATGGAGGTCTGTCCTTCCAGTACTTCGGCACACAGCTCGGTCACAGAGTTGAAGCGGATCTCCTTTTGAGATGTGTATTCAAAGTACTGCAGCAAGAGAGAGACGCGGTTATTTGGCCATTTTTTTCTCCATTTACAGTTAAAATGTATTTCTTTGACACAAGCTTGTATTCACACATTTCTCTGAAAAGACGCAGAGGCTAAGAGATTAAAACCTTTCCTTCTTCTTTCTTCTGTCTACATCTGTCTTTTGTTTAGAAAGCCAATTAGTGCAGTTTGGGTTTTTTTTCTTTCTCGCTAGGATTACAGGATGTTTTACTCTGCTGTGGCGCCATGGCTATAAAATGCACTATATGGTGAGTCGGCGAGTGCGTCGAGGGATCTCATCAGCAAAGACGGGGCCTTGGCCCTTTCAATCAAGCGGACATGAGGACAAACCCGACTCTTCCCCTCTGGTGTCATTTCAACAACCTGGCCCAGTGGGACAAAAGATGCAACGCTCCCTGTGCTACCCGTTAAGCGGAGGGTCAGGTAATCAATCTTTATACTTCCCCATCCTTTTCTTCACATCTCATACATCTTTCAGTTGCACTGGGGCCCGTTATGGTCGTTTCTAATAAAAGACTTACTCAGGGTCCACTGTCTCTGGCTTCAAACTTATTTATCCAGGCTGTGCCATTCATTCTGCCCGTGAGGCTCATGTATCTTTTAAATGGAACGTGGTTCTTATGTGGGCCAGGGAAGGGGGCGGGAGGGAGGTGGTGAAGGGCCCTCAGGTTTTTGTTTCACCGAGAAGCCATTCAAACATTGATTTTCAGTCACACATGGCGCTTTTTGTGACTGAGGACACCTGATGCGGCGCATCAATGGGGTAATCAGAGATAACAGCCAGGTTGAAGATCCACAGGAAGAAGTTCTGCCTATTGTCTGACTCCCAACATTAAATATACATCCTCACAGATAAATAATCTGGTGCTTTCTAAACTAGCCGTAACTGGAATTGGAAAGAAAAAAAAAAAAAAAAAGCACCTGTGATTCAAGTGCACCTTTTTTTCCAGCTATGTGGGGATGCTATACCACATTCAGGTTTCCATTCATTACATTCAAGTCATGTTGGACACACCAGCAGAGAGTAATTTTCTGGTGTGAATCAACTGTGGCAGGTTGTTTTAGGGGTTACCAGAAAGTCTTGACATTTCAAGATATATCTCCCACGGGGCCACGAGAAGCCGTGGGATTGTGTCAAGAAAGAATAAACACTGAGATGCCTGACGTACCTGGTTGCCTCCTTGGCCGTGGCAGCCGAAAAGAGAAATCTGGGAACCTGTGGGACTGTGCTCTGGAGCGTTGTAGTCAAGGCACTCTGAGTGTATTCCTGAGCTACGCACCTGGCAGGAGGAGAACAGTAAATATCAATAACAAGTGAAATGCGGCACTGTTTATCGGTTCCTGTGAGGACTCTTTTTTTTTTTTTTTTTCTTGGATTTATTCTTTGCTGGCAGGTTAGACTTTAAGGCCACGTAGGATGCAACACCCCTGAAAGTGGTGGATTCAGTCATCTGATTAAATCATTAAATGACGGTATATCACCAAGAAGCAAAAACAAATTGATCCTTGCCATTTGCTTATTTTCCACATCAGCACACATATATTAATCAATATGAAATAAAACTTACTTTCACCCAGTTTCATAAGAAAATGTCACTTTTTCTTTGTCTGAATAATGCTGTTCTTTTACGGTTTTGTCACCGCGTACTTGTACTGTGGGCGGGCATGCAAATTTTGGACAGTTCTGACAGCAGAACATTTGAGATTTTGGACGATGCCCTTGCTGTAGCATTTGACGTCACGGCTGTCACTGGGAAATGTGTGTTGACGTGGACAGGTGGCGGATTTTTGGACATTATAACTAAAGAAGAAATCTTTGAGGTAGTTTACTTTTTCGCTTCAGAAAAACGAAGACATTGCTGCGGCTGAAATGTAATTATTTTAAAATCCAACACTGAGCCAAGCGCCATTTTTCCGTAAAGCATTTTACAACAGGAGACTTCACCAGATGTCTGAATTAGAAAGGTCTTGAGCCCAGGCAAATGGATTTCAAAGCCTTTCAGCGGGGTTTTCTCACATCATGTCTCACCCTAATACTTTTGTTTCAAACTTGAATGATAAATGAAGACACAGCCGCATTGCTGTCTTTTATAAATCACAACAAGATCTGCCATCAGTCCAAAAAATAAATAATTAATCTTGCACTAACGGGACCAATAACAGAATTCAGACACAGCATCTGGAAGCGAGACACTTACAGCCCCGTGCCAGCCCTCCCTGTCCTCGGGTACATGTAGTTCAGGGTAGATATTCTTCAGATACCACTCAAAGCTGTTGCATTTCAGCTTGTCCCTCAAAAGGAGCCGCTCTGAAATATTCCCATATTTCTCCTGTGAAGCAACCACACAATGCATGAGTCACTGCTGTGGGTGAAAAAGCGGGTTAGGAGAGTTTATTAGAAATGTACATTTATGGACAGCATCACTTTATTTATACATTGCAGCTACATTTTAATCATTAGCGCATGCACACTTTTCTTTTAATAATACACCGTATGGACAGAAGCTACTCGGCTATGGAAACCATGCAATGAAGTTCCCAGTGCAGTTTTTCTGTAGATGTTATTTCCACAGGGTGTTTGGAGCTCGGTAGAGCATGGGTGATTTTTTTTAAGCAATTCTGGTGCATTTTTAGGCTTTATTAGCCTTAAAGTATATGTCTGCTCCACCTTGTGAGTTAAACTACTGCTCAGGGCCCATTACCTTTGTCCATACAATTTACATAAAATTTTTTTACAATATAATTGATGGCTGTTGTTATAAAGGACACAGTTATACTTTTAAAGCAAATATTTACATCCTGGATATGAGAGATGAATCCGGCTTCTGTAACTCCAAATATCAAGTTCAAATAAGAATCCCAGGAAGCCAACTAGCAGGTGATTGCCAACAGTGCATGTTTTAAATAGCTGTGTTTGCTAAGGCGTGAACTTTACCCTAGGAGTCTAGAGTTATTCCTTTGGCATGTTTGAGGATGGGTTATAACAAGACCGCCTAACACACACACGCTAAACTAATTCAGTCCCAAGATTGTGCTCCCAATCTCCAAATTAACAACAAAAAATATTGAAAATAAATGAACAAAAAACAACATGAAACAATAAATTCCTATTAAAAATACATTTAACAGCTGTACTTTCTTTAGGAAAGTGTAAAAAAAAAAAAAAGTTGGGATATTAAATCAACATGATTAAATATATTTAATGAAAATTATATAACCCATTAATCAAAACTAGTCACACGTCTATCGCTCTATAGCAGCATGAAAGATTATGACAGCAACGTAATGGACTTGGAGCTGATGATCTGGTCTGTGCTGTGTTCAATCTCCCCTGACCAGGTAATTTATTGTTTGATCAAAGATCCCTGACATTAATAATGCACCTTTTTTCAGATAGTTGAAACTGAGATACATGAATCTTTCATGGTGCTCAATACTCAGAACCTGAGAGGCACAGCACTCACAACATACACACACACACATGTGAACACCCTCAATACAGCTAATCCAGTCAGGCAGATGCTGATCTTATATCCACACCTACAGGGGGCAGTTATATGAATCATCTCAATCTTACGCCAAAGACAAACTATTCTCTTTACTGTGTAAACATGGTGTTGGATAGTGTGACATCGTATCAATGCATGACACATGCAAAGTGTCTTACCTTTCTGGCTGGGGGGTTCCTGTTGTAGAAGTGCTTTTTGTAAGAGTCCATCCAAACCTCAGCAGCTCGGACAGTATTCTGGAGGAAGTTGGGCCGCGCGTAAGGGGCTTTTTTAGGGAACACATGTCCCACGTGTGAGCAGGGATGAATCTCCAGGCTGCCCCCACACTGCCACACCTAAGGGTGGCAAATATGTAAGTAAGTAAAGTAAAATGGATTTATATAGCACCTTTCTAGATACCAATTGTGTCACAACAACAATCAAGAAATAAAAAAAATACAAATATTAAAAACACAAACTCTTTAGTTGAGTCCCCAGATCTCAAATATTAATGTTACGGCATTCCAAGTGAAGTTTCTATAATATGTTAATGTGATCATAACACGAGTAAACACAAACACAATCATGTTTCCAGGAAAATCATGGTCAAGAACAAAGATGGCTGCTGACCAGCCCAAGCACAAACAGTGTGTAAATTGGGCTGAAAGTAAAGAGCGATGGGGCAAGTGTCCCTCTCACCCGATGCCTCTTAATTCTTTTTATTTTGTAACGCATTTCTCTGTCCTCATGCAAGTATATTTATCTGCTATTTAAACATAGACGGGTGTGAGGTGTAACTGGTGTGGCCCACCAATAACACATATTCTCAGTATTCATGGGTTACCACACCTATCTTTGAACTCAGCCTTACACACACGTCAGGCGACTGCATTTTGCATGCTTGTGTTACTTTTCTTTTTTTCCCTAATTTATGTCTTCTCTGCCCTTCATCGTCCTGCCTGCGACCTGGAAATTAATCTCAGTACGCCTTGTCGAAGGACGCCTCAATTCCTACAGGAAAGGAAGGAAGACAGACAAGAGAGGAGGGTTGCTGGAGGCGCTATAATCAAGAATGCACAAGTGTTTTCTTTGCTGGAGTATTTTTACCTCCAATATATAGCCACGCTACACAGGTGGAATATGTAAACAACGGCAGGAAGAGGACACTGCAAAACAACCAGTCCTTTTTTATTCATATGTTTTCTTCAGTGGATGATCCAAAAGTCTGCCCTTCACTTCTTATGTGTGTGCATGTGATTAAAATGTGCCATATTGCAAATGTAATCAACGGTAGCCGGTAACATAAAACATCGTGAACACTGTTACACCTGCGGTCATAAAAATGCAGCAGCGGTTGGGCTATAACAAAACAATTTACGATCCAGCTTTGCCACATCTTGGATTAAACTGACATTGATTTAAAATGAGGCTGCAAGGCAAGGATGTCTCATATTGTTAAAACACCTGTTGCCTCAGCTCCTTGATCCCCATGTCTTTTCCTCACATCTTTGGTGGGAAGGATTGAGACGAAAGGAAAAGGAGTCAAGAATGTAGAATTTGAGTAATGGGAAACGGAAATACCTGTCCACAGGCAGACATATAAACATTTATCGAAGGTGCCTGTGAAGGTTGCTTTCATTGCTAAAGATTTTTCCAAAACAACATTTTGCAATCATGAACTCACACACACCAGCTTTCCTACACAAACACACTCACAAGGCAAAAACATTACCAGCTTCACCTCACTGCCGGTAAACCATTAAAGACCACATGGAGACAGTTCACATGGGAGAGTGGAGAGTAGGGGGACTACTTGGCCCACCCACTTCCTGTACATTTGACCTGAAGGACCTCACCCATCTTCAATCTCGGCCTTACACACCTGTGTAAGTCTTTTTTGGACTGCATCGAGCCGCGATGGATCTTTTTCCCAGCAGCCATTCTGACATGAAATAGTGGGCAAAGACAGCTGTTACTAATCACCTTAATGATGACTCAGCACCGAAACAGATCAGAACCGCCATGACTGCATTAGTAACACCTGCGTTTGACTGCTACTTTTTGTCAACTGGCTGCTGTGAAACAAGTCTATTGCGGTGTTATTGTTTTGACAAATCTGTCCATAGATTTACATATAAACACCTGCCAAAGTACTTGAAATTGCTCCAAAACCACATTTTTGCCTCCCAAGAACTAAAACTGGCAACAGTGATAGTCAGGAGAGTAGCGTGTGGTAACGTCAACGCTACTGACCGTGCACAATTTTCTATCAAATATTACAACACGGTGATTCGGCTTCTCAAGATTATTTTTAAGTCCTTATATTATAGGAACAGCTTGAGAGAGACAGGTCATGGAGAAAAAACAGAGGTGGTGGTAAGCCGCACAGCTGCTGGTGTAAGTTGGTGTAAGGTTGGTGCACTGGGCGTGTGCTGTATCCGTAAGCTGTTGGTCTGCACATAATGATTCTCTGTATGGGTCCACCTTGTATTGACATTCCTTTTGAACAAAGATTACAAAACGTGATCTTCTACAGGTATTACCTGAATGAAGAAAGAGTCTAAACTGTGCTTTATCAATCTTACCACGAAGATTACTTTTGTGAGTCATACAGCTGCATTTCTAACAGAACCTACACAGACAATATCGTTTTACCTTACATTAGTGGCTGGATCTTTCACCAATGATCAAACCAAAGTTTAACATCCTTAAAGAAATTAACTGGTACTTATTTAGTGCTTTTCTACACACACATTCACCTAAGTGCTTTTTTAATGCCCAGACACTTTTAACCTAACATTCCCACACTCACACTCTGCATTGGGGTTCAGTTTCTTCCCTAAAGATACTTTGGCATGCAGGTTGGAGGTGCCAGAGATCAAAATACTGACCTTCTGACTAGTAAATGACCCACTCTACCTCCTCCTACACAAGGCAAAACCATTATCATATGTCCATGGGCAAACAGCTAATGCAAGACAGTCCTTTCCATCTTAATTCAGCATGCATTTTATGCCGCACCACTATTTTTCAGGACTCCAAAAAAAGAGACCTAGAAACCAATTCACTAAACATAAATTATGTATGGGGAAAAAGTCCCGGTGAGAGGCATTTTTGTTTCCACATGCATAACATATCACTCAGCTGAACAGCCCATTCTTCTTCACAATGCAGCCAAATACACACTATAAATCATACACACACAATTTACATTCCCTAATCTTGCATGCTCCTGCTTAAAATCTGTGCCAGCTTGACTGACGCCAACAAGTGAAAAGCGACACCAACATCACGACAAGGTATCAGCCAATATAAGGGTGCAGTTTCACATACCCTGGCTGACTGTGATCTGACACTGACATGTGTATCTCTGTCACGCCAACTATGCACCGGCGTGCACACGATAAACATTTTCCCACTGGTGATGAAAAACTAAATTTAAAGATCTTTCTCTCTGCTCTCTATCGCAGTAAAAATATGGTTCGTCTGGATCTGGTAACAAAGCAAGTCAGATTAGTGAGTCTTTCGCAAAATGTTTTAAAAGCAGCACTCAAGTCTAATATCGATTAAGTGGCCCTGTGGGGGTTAAGCAGACACTCCACTGTGATTCTGAGTGTTTGGAAATTAACTCACCCTGAAAGAGAGCTCCAGGTTTTCTCCTCCCCACACATCCATGCCCATGTCATACGTGCCCAGATACTCAAAGTAGGTCTTGCTAACAGCAAATAATCCCCCGGCCATAGTAGGAGACCTGTGAGAATACAAGAAAAACAAGATCATTTTTATCATGGCCATGTTCAATCCCATTACACAGAGAAACTCAGCGATTCCCTCTGAGCAAGCAGTTGGCGATAATGGGGAGAAAAGAAAAAAAAAAAAAACTTCCTTCAACAGGAAGAAATGTCTGGCTGAAACAGACTTAAGGAGGGCAACCATTTGCCTTGAGCAGTTGGGGTTAGAGGAAAGCTAAGAAAAAAAAAAGGCTCTGAAACAAAACTTACAGAAAGGGACAGGAGAAAAGATGGCAGGGAGAAAAAAAAACACAAATTATGGAATAGAAGATACAACGCTACTGAAATGTGACAGTGGCATATAACTGAACATCGGTACGTAACCTTTCACCCCATGAATCCAATCAGTTCCAACCAGATCCATGCATACTTGCAGAAACTGACATTCAGATGTTTTAGAGTTTCCTAGCAAACTATAAGATTGGAAACACCTTAAAAGCGGAGCTAGTCCCGGTGTCTGAATTAAATTGGATGCTGGTTCCCCAGGAAAGGGGTTTATAGTTGAAGGCTCTAAGAACCACAAGTAAACCTTCCCTCTGAGAGCAGAGTGCTCTACTGGGATAATATGGTACCACTGTGTGAGGAGTATGCCAATGAGGAGGCCCATGAAAATAAGCTCATTTGGGAGAGATATAATGTCTTATGCTTTATTCTGATTATCTGAAAGCTTTTAAGAGAACCGCTGCGACATCTTGATATTAACAAATATAAACAGTCCAGCTTAGAAGTAAAAAAGCTATAATTCAGTCCATAAGTTTCTGGATAATGACAGGATTTTTGTAATTTTGCCTCTGTACACCAACACAGTGCTACTTTCATTCAACTGTTTTAACAAAACTAAATACATTAACTGTTTAGGAAATTGTGCATGTGAGACAAACTGGAAACTGATGGATGCAAATGAAACTGTCCTGGTGAGGCTCCTTTAATATCAAACTTCGTTTATCTGCATTAAAATGTTGTGTCAGTGGTGTCAAATGCAGCAAAGCGATGGGAGGACGAGAATATAGACACGTTGATTAACTGAGGCTATGAGAAAATGATAAGGTAGCAGGAAGCATAATGGATTTCCCAGTGTTTTAAAGATCAGTCACACAGTGAGGATTTCTCCTGGCTCAAAATGGGCATTTGGGGGATGACTATGAATACAAACACTACTCGTGTCAATAAAGTTAAAACAGTCTGTGCTACCTCACTTAACAGCGGTCTATCTATTTTCATATTACTCTGGCCATTCGGTAAAAAAAAGAAATTGTATGTTAATCTTGAG
>VOQK01027365.1:21663-37728 GCA_015052645.1 Benitochromis conjunctus
GACAGGCTTAGTGGCAATAATGATTCACACACGCACCACACACACACACACACACACACACACACACACACACACACACACGCGCCACAGCAGGGCTTCTCCTTCTTCACAGCACAGCCTAATGATGGTTATTTCCAACTTTTACCAAAAGAAAAATGCAAATTATGAGAAAAGGTTGGCTTAAAATGGCCTTTGAGGAAACGCTTTAAAAGCAAATAGACAAATCAAAGAGCACACGGATCCGCAGTGCAGAGTAAAAAAGAAACTCAATTGCCAATGGGAGTCCTCCAAGGCAGCAGCGCAGCCTTTTCACTCCAGTCTGGGCTGTGGCCAGAGGACTCTGAACTCCTGAGGTTTCAAAATGGAGACGCCTGCAAACAAAACCCCCTTTTATTAGCAGTCCATCACACCTTCCACTCTCTCTGAATCTGATAGCATTACCCGGGGAGCTGCTTGGATCAAGCAGGATGGGGCAAGAGGGCTAAGATGCGGGATTAATCCTGACCTGCTTTTTGGTCACGGAACAAAAACGCACAAAAAGAAAGGAGGTGCGGGATAACATTGGTTTCTTAGGGTGCGTTTTCTGCTGCATGTTCTACCCAGAGAGCAGTGAAAGGATGGGTCAATAGCTGATAAAATAAGGCTCTATGTTAGAGTCACTTAAAATTCTGATGTCATGAAGCCCCAATTTCTCTCCACAATCAGCCTAGAATGAACACTATGTACTGCATACATTGCATGCCTCATTTCCTTGTCAACCAGTCCAGAAAGGACAAACAGCTGTAAAGTGTGTAATATCCAAGGGGCACTAACTGAACAGGTTACACAAACAATGCTTGACAACGCAAAGCAACTCTTCCCCACCAACCGACTGGCTCTATTTCATTTTAAGAAGACAGGGATCACTGACTCATCTGAGCAACACAAACAGCTCTCAGCTGCACTTTGTGTATACGGTACTGACAGAAAGGAGCCTGGGTGGGATGAGTGATGATGGCAGGCTTACTTTAACAGTTGTCTCTGACACACAAACAAACCCAAACACACTTGAAACACACTTTAAAACAGCGCTCCCCTTCCTCGCTTTATTAAAGCTGATAGGGGCTCCAACTGAAAGCAAAAGTAAATCTTAAGTAAAGCCCATTAACATTGCCAGCTCTCTCCCTACGGTCTAGCTGATGATCAAACTTTTATCCTAATTTTTATTTATGAGTAAAGAGGATCCAGGAGAGCTTTGAGGAAAAGAGATCGCAGATAGCAGTAGAGAGAGTCTCGAGTGAAAGCTGCAGTCGTAACACGCAAGTTCAGCAACAGGTCTCCGGATCTGTCAAACTAAATCAGTGTTTGGCTCCTAACTAGTCGTACAGTCAGCAGAGAGAGCGAAAGCCTCCGTTGACCCCCCCTGAATGAAGGTCGCAATAAAAACATAGCACAGCAGCAGCACAGCAGCGCGCGCGTGAGTGCGTGTGTGCGGGAAGAATAACCTCAACTTTCTACAAAGCCTCCACTTGAATTAGCAGCTGCTAGAGGCTAAATGACAAGCTCTTGATACTTTCAAAGAAAGTCCGCAATAGTTGTGCTGCCAATGATTTTTTTTAACCGCGGTGTGTTAAATTATAGCGACACGAGTGAGGAGCGCAAATAGATTTCCTCGACATCGCCACCAGACAAACTGTACTTTGAACTTGACGACACATTGTAGCTGTGAGAGCATTTCTGTGAAGAAAGACGAGGTTAGCTGGTGTTAAGTTTACCTTCGCAACAAGTTACATGTCTCGGAGTTACTTCGAGAGAGCTGAGGCCGTTGTCTGTCAGCCTGGCTGCGGTCGTCTCACACTCAAACCTCTGGCTTGCAGATGTCAGCATACCCACATCCTTTCCTCCACACTGGGCTTCTGACCTCTGTCAAGACAAGATAAAAAACTACAGCGGTTCCGCCACGACTTTTCAAAATAAAAGCCCTACACTCACAGGAGATTATTAATAATGAGCATACATGAAAAACTTTTAAAAAAACAAACACCTTTATATGTACAGTAAGTATATGTTTACATATGATATCATTATCCATTAATGTACGTTACATAAATGTGTATGTGTATTTTTTCAGTCACTTAAATTATTCAATGAATAATACACATCATTGTTCGTTTAAGTTAGCGATGCGGTACCCCATGCCTTGCACTGATGTGTGTTGTTTACAATAGATTATTACTTCTTGACATTTCTTCCTCATACAAAAAGAGGGGGGTGTTGTAGTCGATACTTCCGGTGTTACTAGCAATTGACGAAGAACTTCATGCTAGCCTGTTAGCTATTAATTTTCCTCTACAACTGAAATCTCACGGGTTTCTGATAACTTTAAACTTTGCATGTGACTGACTTTGCATGTAACTTTGCAGTGATGACTATAAACTTTACATCCAAAGTCCAACTGTACAACGTTAAAAACATTCAGACGTGAGTTTGTGTAAAGTTTAAATTGTGCAAAAACTCCTAAAGCTTTCGAAATAAACACTCGACCTGCACTTGAAAACAATGATCTGAAGCACGCTGTTATTTTATCATGACTTTACAAGAGCCCAAAATCACGTGTCGCTGCTTTCTAAAAACAGTCATTTTACAAGACGATACAGCCATTTGGAAACTTCTGCCACGTCTGTAGCACGTTTATGAGCTGATAACATCTGCTGAATGAATGAACCTTCTATCCAGATGTAAAGGGTGTCACTGTTTGCGCATCGTGGAGCAATAGCAGACATAATGCAAGAGAAAAAATAACATTAGCTGGTGTTGCAACACAGCAGCAACTGCAACTTTTAATCTCCTTAAAGAGTTAATTGAATTTAATAGCAGGCTTACAGGTTTGTAATTTTGATGCAACAAGAATTGCATGGGGATCAAAGACTCGAAAGCATGCAATAAAGTCTGTTCAGTGGATTGATGTCAGGATACATGAGGCAAAAAGACTGTAGGCTTTGCTTTTTTTTGGTTTGATCGTGATGCCATGTGATGTCTAACCCAACAAAAAAAAAAGCAAATCAGAAACCATTGTGATGTTCACAGGAATGCTGAAAGGATCTATGTGCCCCACTGTACAAAGGGTAATCCACACAGACACATGCACCAGCCCATCCCTCTGTGCTCTCGCTATTATAAGCTTGGTTTGTTTTCTCATAGTTCCTGGTTCCTGCTCAGGCTGGACCACACTTGCCTAGAGTGTGCAATGCGCTAGTGCAGCCTGTTTTTAGGCAGACACCTGCACGGCTTGGTAACTTGCCAATATCCTTTATTCCTCTCGCTCTTTACTTTTCCTTTCCGTCTCCCCATTTGAAACCAACTGACACCTCTCTCTGTGAGGGTGATGTGCCCTCATCCGGAACTGAAAAGGGTCCCGTTTCCCTGATAGGGATCTCGGGCTTTCACAGCTACAAGGAGGGCTGTTGTACAGGTCTTTCCTCCATTCAAGCTGTCATTTAGTTCACAGATGCAACATGCCCCATTTCCTCTTCATTCTCAAGTTAGTGGCGAAAGTGATTTAATCATTGTGGAATCTAGTATTGTTATGACTTTTTCAATGTGAGGGAGCTTCAGATTTTCATCAACCTACATCTGAATTTCCTTTAAGCTTATAGCTTAACCTAATTGTATCATTTGTCATAGGTGCACTACACTGAAATTAAAGAAAGGAAACCCATTTCCTAAGAGATTTTATTAAAATCCGGAGCAATCCCTGTGTTTTTTGGCTCTGTATGGCCTCTTGATTTATTGGTCATAGGCTGACTAAGCCTATCGCCGTCCTTTAAGATAATCTCCATTTGGACTCAGTTCAGCAGCTGCAGAGCTTACGATTGAGATCGTTCTCATTTGACAGACTTGGAGAACACGAGTCTAGGGGGTAGAAATACTGGCAACAGAATTTGACCTGGTGCCATAGGCTGCAGGATCAAATGAAAACAGTTCAAGTCAAGAGCGCCATCTAGTGACTGCATAGAATATATCTGTTATAATTACACTTGACATTGGAGTAATGCCTTACCACGTTAATGCAATTAACAAATTGAATACAAAAGGAGGGTGCACTTAAATAGCTTTGTGGTTCAAACTGTAGAGCCCATTCAGATGGAAACTAACTTGGTCCTATCACCCTTTGTGTTGATACTCGTGTAGAATATTAAATAGGGACAACTATCCTCCCCTGTTTTTTTAATAGACATAGATACCTCTGGGTGCTCTAATCTTTTGGAGCTGAAATAGTCACTGATGCGTTACTTTGTCAGATTCTGTTTCCCAACTAATGAGTGCCATTTAATTTGAGCAACTCATTTAACCTCTAAAATTAGAAGAACAGACCTGTCATACATGCTGAGTTAAATGACTGCGGTAACTGTAGACTTATAAACTACTAGACCTTCACAAAGGTGATTCAAAGGAATGTGTATCTGGGCCTTTACACATCTGCAGCTGTATTCAAATACTGCTCCATTCTCCTCTTAACTGGCTTAACTGTTGGGCTGATGATTTCATTAGCCGCATGTCCTTTGTGCTTAATGTTCATTTACTTTGTTCATGCAATAAATCATAGTGAATAGAGGTCACATTGTGGGACCAGGCTCCTTTAATTTAATGGAGATGGATTCCAGCTCATACTCTTCCTTAGATTATTAGCTCCCCATAGAGAAGAAGACACAGTGACCTTCAGCCATAAGGACAGAATATGGTTATCAATTAGTGACTCTGATGGTGAACGTTAGGGATCTTTTATGACCTAGGATATGAGGGAATAGCCTATTATCGCGTAAAGTAGAAAGATCTTACACATTGATTTGTGTGTGAAAGGGAATCCATCAGATATGTATCATAATGGCAATGGCACTGGTTAAAAATTTACATTTTATTCCTCAGAGACCTTGGCAGATCTGAAGTCTATTTAGGTAGTAGGCATATAGATCAATGCTTTACATTAAGACACGAAAAACAAGAGAAATGTTAGAGATAAACAAGCAAGAAAACAACAGATTTAAACTTTATGAGCTTAAGGACATGATAGATGAGTGATTTTTTTTTTTAATCCACTCTACACAGACTCTGGTTGTTGAGCCGACCCTTTCTCGTCTCAAGGAGCGTTTGCAGAGCGGTCAGCGGTAGGACAGTTGAAACCACCCTCGCGATTGTCTGCCACACAATAATATTTTGCTTGAAATATATAAAAGTTTCCTAAAGCCGTTGAAATTTTGAGTGTTTCTGTATTACATCAGACATTTGCCACTAAGGAGGAAACCATCAAAATTAAAGTTCAGAAAGTGACATCCTTAAATTTTATTAATTGGGAATGTAACACTTCAAAATTCTAATGCAACATCAAGGCTGTGCGCATGAATGAGGCTGCGATCAGATACCGATTCAAATATTGCAAAAGTCTAATTAGGAAGAAATATATGCACCCACTTCTAAATGAGCTTTGTCCACTTTAAAACACTCAGGAAAGCTCAGACAATAAAGACATGAATCTCTCAGTCGAGATGTGTGAACTTGCAGGACCCCATTACTCATAGAAGGAAGCTGATTAACAAAATCAGTTTTTAGTAGAACTTTGATTTAGTCGTTTTACTTTTTTATGGAACTGTTATTATAATTTTGGGTCATTGTCTCAAAAAGTCTTTCTAGAATTGCTTGGATACAATCTTAGAAGCAATTCAATGAAATTTTATTTATATAGGCCAAATCACAACAGTCACTTCAAGGTGCTTTATATTGTAAAGTAAAAACCTCTACAATAATAGAGAGAAAACCCCAACAATCAAACGACCCCCTTTGAGCAAGCGCTTGGCAACAATGGGAAGATACCTTCAGCAGAACCAGACACAGGGAGGGGCAGCCATCTGTCACGACCAATTGGGGGTGATGCATTAAATGTTCCACAAAGAGGCATTCAAGTTAGTAGCCCTAACCCTAACACTGACAGTCTGATTAGTTTCATTTTGTGATCACAGTTTTTCTTTGCTGTTGCAGACAATTTGGTCTTTTTGAGGTGCAGCTGGCTTTGCATCTTGTGTCGCATGAAAGTGCTTTACAGATCTTTTGCGGCTGTCAAATGTTGCAAATTGAAATCTCAACGGATCAGTTTTTGTGACATTTTGACACTGAAGAAAAAGCACTGGTGTAAATAAGAACTGGAACAATAGCTAATTTTCATTTTCCATTAGCGTTCTGTTGTTCAATTCAGTTTTATTAATAAAGCCGTAATTCACTGTGACGGTTGTCTCAAAGCATTGTAGAGAGAGAAACCCCCTATGACAAAGCACTTAGCAACAGTGGGAAGGAAAAACTCTCTTTTAAAATAGGAGGAAACCTCAGCCACTTGCTAAACACACCCAGCAAACAAGTGTGATGAGGTTTGATTTGCACTTTGTCACCATGAGTCTTCCTTTTAGATTTAGAGAAGAGAAAATATTGAGTGTACGCTACAAGTTTTGTTGCTTGTTTCAAGACTTTTTCCTCATTTAACTTTCTGAATGACACAGTTATAAAATACAACACAAGTTGCTGTCAATGTGGAATTGCAGGCAACGGTTGAAACCAGACATTTGATAAAATGTTATCAGGAGCATAAGTAGGTTTGGTGCGTCCAGATGTTTCTAGCGGTCCCTGAATTTATTACAAACTGCAGCATCAGGCAGCAACAACTTCAGTAACTTATTAAATTGGCTAATTCCAATATCTTGTCAGGATGTAACAACACTTTATACTTCCGTTTTTTTTCCAATTGCTAGATAAATTTTCCCATTATGCTGTAATAGGAATGCAATAAAAATAATGTTCCAACAAGAAATTGACCATAATTACAATTTACCTGATATATACACAGACAACATTCTAAAAAGTTGATTGTGTTCATCTGGACATATCGTTTTCAGTGGGAGAAATGTTTCGTCACTCATCCAAGTGACTTCTTCAGTCTCAGCTGACTGCAGGTTTCCCCAACCTTATAAACAGGTTTGACTCTGGTCATCCACTGGAGCACAAACTGGGTGTCATCAGGACGCTCCGTAGTGATCCCGTATGTGTCAGGAGTATCGGAACAATTGAGATGCATTTTTTTCTAAACACCGTGTCTCTGCACCGAAAATTGGTCCACCCCAAGGATCAGGTCCCCCGACACAAACAGAGTAATATTAGTGGACGCTGTTAAGTACCAGGAGGATTGCCAGGATTTATACAACAGGGAAACCAAACAACCTCTGGCTAAGAGGATGGCACAACACAGAGGAGCTACCTCGTCAGGCCAGGACTCTGTAGTCTGTTTACACCTACAGGCCAGTGGACAGTCTTTCAATGATGAGGATGTTCACATCCTGGACAGGGAGGAACGCTGGTTTGAGCGAGGAGTCAAGGAGGCCATTTACGTGAAAAGGGAAAGACCATCTCTGAATCGAGGAGGGGGCCTAAGGGTACATCTGTCACCATCTTACAATGCTGTGATTGCAGCCATTCCCCAACTCTCTGTGAATGGTACTCATGGCCACTGATCAAAGACCAATGATCAAAGGCCATTGATTAATGGCCTTTGATCAATGATCAATGGTCGTTGATCAGTAGTTGTTGATCAATGGTCATGACAATTTGCATATTAATGATCAAGGAACTGACCTCACAGCCCATTGTTCCTTCAGTGGTGCTAGTTTCAGTCATTATGCAAATGTGCTGTTTATAAGGTTGGAGAAACCTGCAGTCAGCTGAGACTGAAGAAGTCACTTGGATGAGTGATGCTATGTCCAGATGAACAGAATTAACTTTTTTTGGATTTACTTACCTGGATACAAACAACACCACGAAAAACTTTAATGTAAAAAAAAATAACCCACATCTGAATCTCATAATTTTATAGTCCCAGGTTCAAAAGCAGTTTAGGGCTGCGTGGTAAAAGATCAGTATGATATAGCTGCCAACTCCATTAAAATCAAGCTTAAAAAAAAAAGTCTGTATAGGCTCGCAGTCATCCAGGTCATGGTAATCTAAGGATCTTAGAAAGAAAGGTGATTAGACTTTAAGTTTCTTGAAGCTGAAGACAAGATTGACATTTTTTTTTTTTTTTAATGTAGGTTTAAATTTAAATGGTGAAACACTGAGCCGATATGCTGTTTTTTTTTTTTGTTTTAACTTAAATTGGTTTTTCAGCTCTAAGAACTTTATATGGTTAGCTTTTGCATTTATAAAAGACACAAAGTTTCAAAAACACTAGAAAAAAAATAAAGTAAAATATTCATATTCAACCTACCCCATATACTGCAAGGTCAAAATTGCTGCCATTGTTATTGTTCTACAATCATTTATACACAATGTAAAGCGTATAAATGGCAACACAGTCTTGTGCGAACTGTGTGTAGCCGTTTTTGGCCTCTTGGCATCTCAATGACCTATGAGGAATGTGACACCAACAATACTAGAATATACAATCAATTTATGAAAACACATTTTTTTAGTAAAAGTTTGCTGGCTGTTGGTGTAGAGCATGTTTGTTTTGAAACAAAACCATATATAACAGGGGAAAACATTTAGGTAAATTAAGCTGTGCTGGTGGTTGATCAATAACCTCTTGTTGCCTCACCCCAGATGTGAACTGTCTGCAGACTGTCACAGTCCTCCTCTTATAGTAGTAGTGTGTGAGATTGTCTACTGTATGCACGTGTGTGGCTATATATGTGTGTGTTCATTGTTCATTCACGAAGCTAACTATGCGAGATGTACACTTTCACCTCAATGGTAGATTGTTGTGAGTGTAGAAGTCGCTGTTCCAGACAAAGAACTCTTGTCTTGTTCTTCAGTCCACGTTAGACGAGCGCAGTGTGAACCAGTCTGACTGCAACTTAGCTCTAATCACAATGCTTCCTGCAAAACCCCCAGTCTTGCACTGAACTGAAAACCTAACCTCTAATATGTGGTCAATGCGGTGAATTTAGTTCAATTAAACAATACCATTCTCAAAGCAGATTTATCTGACACCTCGAGTCAGAAAAGAGGCCTTTTTTTAATTATTCGTAGCTCCCTTTGGCCCATGTGCTCTGCGATGATGTGGGTTTTTTTCTATAATAAAAATCACAAAAATCAAACAGTCGAGAGACTATTTCATACACTGTAACATTTGCCCATCTTGCAAAAGGACAGTACAAGCAATGCCTTTAAAACAGTACTCACCCATTACTTTAATACAACATACAGCATTACTTTTCATTTGATATATGCTATATATAAAAAGTTAGGTGTAGTAAGGTAAAGCTTTAGCCTATATCTCTTTCCCCAATTTAATTAAATTCTTTCATTTATGAAACTTTTTTTAAAATAATGGGAACGTTCAAAACCATAAAGTATCTCACAGATGAGTAACAGTATTAACCACTACAATTTTGAAGCTGGCACTTCCTGTTATTTCTCAGCATTAACAGAAAGTAGCCACTAATTGTCAGCATTTGAAAAAGACAACCATAATTGCAGAAGTCAGCAGTGTTGGCACGAGAGAGAGTCAGGTATAGCAGGAGGATTTTGTGGAACAACATGTGTAATGCTGCCCCCCGCCCCCACCCCACCCCCTTTGCTCTTTCAATCCACATTCCTTCAGTTGCAGGAAGTGATGGACTATTCATTAGTCAGAGACTGCAGGGTGGAGCTGGTCTATTGTTGAAATTCATGAGCTGGCAGCAAGTTTCAGTGGTAACAAGAGTTTTTAGTTGACCTACTTAAAATAGTTGCACGAGACGCGTGTGTAACCCTGCAGTGTGCAACACAAAAATACACTGGCACTTAAAGATAATGATTATTGAATGATAATTTTAAGTTGTGATGCGATCTTAGAGGAATGTTGATGGATCGGTTTTGATACTTTCTTTAGACAACAACAGCCGTGACATACCTGACTGATTCCTTCTCAGCAACAAACCGTCTTCTTAACACTTGTTGAGCAAGATACAATCCCAGCATTATACCGTAATAGTTAGAAGACTGCCTATGGTCTGGGGAGGGAGATTTATGAAAACAGTTGTAACCAGACTGGACTATTTTGTTAGCTCCATTACCATCCATCCAGTTTTTGCTGGTATCTAGAGCCAGGTCACACAGAGGCAGCAGTCTAAGAAGAGAAGCCCAAACCCCCTTCTCCCCAGACACCTCCAACTCATCTGTGGGAAAACCGAGGCAATCCCAGGTCAGCTGAGAAATAATCTCCCCAGCGTGTCCTTGGTCTACACCAGGGCTTCCTCTTGACATGACATGCTTGGAACACCTCACCGAGGAAACATCGTAGGCTTATACCTGAACCACTTCAACTGACTTTCTTCACTGTGCAAGAGTGGCGGCTGCTTGAGTCCGTCCTGAATGACTGAACTCCTTACCTCAGCTCTGAGCAAGAAGTCAGCCTCAGTCTACAGGAAGCTCGTTGTCACAGCTAGTATCCACAAGCTCGTTCTTTTGGTCACTACCCCACAGTTTGTAACCACAGATGAAGCTAGGAATATATCAACACTTGGCTATGCCTGTTCATAAAAATTATGACCATTTTCAATTACAGAGGGAAGCCCCAGCAGAGTTGCAAACCCACTAGGGCTCACGTCCTGCAATGCCGACCAACTTCTCACTGTGGTCGTACAGGGACTGAATCACTCATTAAAAACAAACCAAAAAACTCCCAAAGAACCTCGCACACCATCCACCGAGGCTCAAAGGCGTGATTGCTTTGAAAGTAGCCAATCCCATCAGAGGGCTTTGTCCTTTAGGCTTCCCCCTCCACAAGCTGTCAAAAGTCAGTTTGATGCAAGCGAGCAGAAGTCAGCTCCGACAGCAGAGTCGTCTGCAAGAGCATAAATTAGCTACAGCTAAGCAGAGATGCTCTCGCCTGCATGATGGCTTCTTTGTGCACTTGGCTGTTCTATGTGCATGAGTGGCAATGAATACATGTGCCTATGAAATAAAATTATTTTGCTGGTGTCTTTTGACAGAAATATAATTCCATTAAAGGCAAGGCAGGCAGAACATTGTTTTCAGATACTTCAGGCACTTTTCCAAACTTAGTGCCACATGTCTCTAAAGGAAGATGCTCACTATCTGAAAAATGGAGGAGAGGCTTGCAGCTTTAACACTGCACAGTCTTCCCACATGCATTTGAGCCCTGAACTTTTCTGAGACTTATCTAACAGAGGTGAAGGTGAGAACACAAATTAGCTGGTCTTTAACCACCAGTGTGCTGTAACATTGTGTGAATAGTTCAACAGTGAGGTGAAGTTTGTGCATACATACATAAACGCAGGCAGCTCCTATTTCTAAAGCACACAGTGCATTTCCAGTAATGCAATTCTGTCTGAAGCAGACAGAGTTCATGTGTCAAAATGACTTTATTCAGGCCTGTTTTGGAACTTGCCCTACAATGAGGCTGTTGAGAATACCCATAAAACTTGCAGCACAGTCTTTACCACTTTAAAACACTTTGGAACATGCCCTTTTACTCCAGTGCACTTTACGCCAGACCCTGGAAGAGGAATGCCTCCCATCCTTCCTCATTTTTTAATCTGAGACTGAGCTGTGTTTTGAGGAGTGCCGTTTTCATACAAGTTTATAACTTCTATGAGGGGAAGTGCCTGAGGTTTGTCTCACTCACTAAAGAATGCAAAGACTTTTTTTCTGTTCTGTTCATAATTAATCTTATTTAAACATCTTGGTGTTCATGCGTAATCCAACAGATGCACCTCCAGCCTTATATGCAGACGTTCCTCTCGTTATAGCCTCAGTAACCACATCTCCCTTACGTGCACTTCCTATTTTCAAGAAGTTCTCAAGAGAAAGGCTGTTTTAATTCAGCGTTATTACTGCCTGCCCAACTGTCCGGCTGTTTTCTGAGAACTATTATCTTCAAGTGTGCTTTTTTCCCATTTTAGCAAAGGAAAAACTTTTATTTGTATTTGTAGCTCGGAGGATGAAAGTCGGTGGCTTCACTTTACATGGTCTGTATCATGTCTGAGGATCACATGTTGATCTTGTACTGTATGTACAGTTTGCACTTCCATCCATCCATTCGCTTCCGCTTATCCTTTTCAGGGTCGCGGAGGGCGCTGGAGCCTATCCCAGCTGTCTTGGGACGAGATCATTCTAATTTTTTGTCTCTAAATGATGCCGACTCACTCAGTTTTTCCCCATGAAGATATACACAGTCTCTGTCTCACATGACCACAAAGATCAACTTCCCTGTTTCAATACAAATAGCATACAGTAGATAGCCAAGAACTGCTTTAAGTCTCTCATTTTTTTTTCCTCCACCTCTTTGCTTTTGTGATTTTGAGACTTAATCTTTGTTGTATTTTTCACAATCTCTGCATGTTTCACTTCTGTTCATTTTCGTCTTTGAGATGTGACGAAAAAGGAAGTGATAGTGAGGCAGTGAGACTTTTTCTGACCAGACTGGATCCACGGGGGAATATTGACTGTGTGCATTTCATCTCCTACCTTCCTCATATTTTCCAGTTCATGCTGCTTGGCCTCATTGGCTGTCTGTAGCTCCCTCATCCTCAGCTCCAGCTCTTCCTGTTCAGCCTGCTGTTTCAGCCGCAGCTCTCGGCGCTTCTGTCGAGCCTCGCGGTGCGGCGCTGGTCTGTCCTGGCGCAGCAGAGTCACGCAGTTCTGAACAGCTGAGACATGGATATCACACAAAAAAAATTTCGTTTTAGAGCTTCCTGTTTTGGTTTTTCCAAGCCCCTCTATGGATTGCCACTTTTTTCCTGGAGGACAGTTTTGCATGATGCCAGGAGCTATGTTGTCAGGGGCAATTCAACCCTGGAAGGATCACTCAAGGCAAACTGGTCTTGTGTGAGAGTTCAAATTAAGGAGGCCGAAGTTTAGCCTATGGGGTCCGGCTGTGCACAGTCTGAAAGCACTACATGGGCTTGCTCTCTTGTGGAACCACCACTCACAGGAGAGCCTGTAAGGGATGGTGCTTTGTGGATCAGGCAGCAGTCACGGGTGGATGCCCTCACTGTCCAATCCACAGTTGACAAATCTAGTTTAAGAAACATGGAATATCACCTCTTTGGGTGGGAAGGCACCTGAGCCAGTGTGAGGGGTTGGGAAGTACTGCTAGAGATTGCATTGCCTCAATACACAACATGGGCTCTATACTAGTCTGGAGTCGCCACGGCTCAAAGGCAGTCGTCAGGAGGTCAGGGGTGGGTATACCATATCCCCCCAGTTTGGTGCCTGCATGTCAGGCTTCGGTGAATCGAAGGATAAGTTTCCAGCATCTTTGGCTTGGGGAATGGATTCGGACAATTGTTTGTGTTTATGCATAAAATAACAGTTTATCAGTTTATCACAAATGAGGCAGACGTAAGGAAACTAATATCAAACTACTATCGAAGCAGCTTTGATAGAACTCACCTTGGATCCACTCCTGCTTCTTCTTCTTGTCCGATGCACTGATTTCAAAGCTTTTTTGTGATGACTTCATGAGGAAGAGGCACTTCTTTCCCTCTTTATCTTGTAAATGCTGCAAAGAAAAAAAAAAAAAGAATTTACAAGCTGAAAATACACAGACAAAAACCAATAACAAAACATACTTCTCTCTTCAGCTGCTGTTCTCATAGTCAATGCAAGGAAGCTGAGACACAGTTTTACTACAGACAACAGGCTCTTGCCTCCACACTGCAGTTTCCATCCAACAGGATGTCTCCTTTCTTTTCAGCCAAGTCTTCACCAACATAGTATGAGATTGTGTTTGGCTTCAGCACAAACCAGCGCTCTGTCCAGTTCTTTCTCTTGTGCCCTTTCTTCATCATATAGCCCTGGAGAAAGACAGAATACTTAGCGGCTTAAATAACATTCACATCCTCCTAACAGCAAACTTTATAATAAATCAGTCATTAACACTTCATGAACTGTGTAGGTGACGTGCAGCTTTGATTTGAGCCCTTTTTATTATTTGCCACCATTTTTAATCCATGATTTGCATTTGTGGTTAGAATTTAATGAAAACCAATTTAACGTTATGAAGTACTTGCTCATTTGATGTAAGCTGATGAAAAAAAACCATTATTAACCTGTGATCTGGTTAATGTTAAGAAATCTAGTGCAAGTCGCACAAGTTTCTCTGTCCTAAATGGCCAACTTACACTGCAAGCATTTGAGAATATACTAAATAACCTTTTTACCTAATCTACTACACTATTAAGCAGTATTATTAGTTCAATTAAAAGATTTTTAAATGTTGATTTTAAACCTCATTTTGCATTTGCCTTCCCCCACACCGATTTTAGGTGTGGGGGGAGCCTAGTCCCAAACAGATTATTTTCTTTAAAACAGTTTGAATTAATCAAAATAGCGAAAACTTTGTGCATTTTTGGGGGCCTAATTTCTACTGTGAGCTAAGACATTTAAAGGGATTTTGACACATTCTTTGCCCGTGGGTAATCAAATGTGCTGTTTAATTTAGTGCAAAATCTATGACTCCTACCATTTGAAGTGGTACATGCTCCACAGTTATTACCGTAGACTGCATCTGCACCCTTTGAAATCAGAGTAAGATGACAGAGCTTTGGGATGAAGACTGCATCATCAGTCTGTGCTTATGTGTCGCCCACCTGTTTGAGCACGTCAAGAATGAGTTCCTGGTAGACTTCACCGATTCCCATGGAGAGCGTCTGATGGTCCATGGCCTTACTGAAGTGACCCGACCCAACTAGGCTGATGAGCTCCCATGCATTCAGACACTGCTGCTTTGAGTTCAGCTGCAGCTTATAGTCCTCGAAGCGCTCCTCCACCCAGCTGCCCCCCATCGCCTCTGTCAACTTGCGCAAGAAGTACTCAATCTGTACATGCAAACACACACACAAACACACACAGTCATTTTTCATCAAAAACACAGCTGTTCATTTACAATAAAAGATAACTTTAACCATTTCTGCATTTTTCCCACAATTCATGCTTACATGACTGCAGCAGCAAAATGCACATTTCTTTTGCAAACAAACAATCTTCCTGTGTTTGAGCTCTGATGTTTTTCATACACAACAATAAATCTTCCAGCATTTGTAAAAGAACAGGAAGCTGGAAACTTCCTTTTCTGCTCTTGAGCAACGGACTTTTTCCGCTGGCTACTAAGTGACACAGTGATGGGACAGATGTACAGTATCCTATGCTGCAAATAAAACTGGGGTGTTGCCAGTGCTTCCTTTTTAGTAAGCACTTTGAAAAAAGTCCTCCAGTCTACAATTTAAAATGTCTACTGTCTTTTCTGAAAAAAAACAAACAAAAAAACTCTCAGTGTGATTCCTGAGCCAGCCAATGGCATCCTTACAAGTTTCTTACTGCATACCTTCTGAAGCACTTTTGATGCAAAAAACAAAACAAAAAAACACACACACACACAAAAAGACAGCTAGCAATGTGTGCAAGGCAGAAAGTGGTCAAGATAATTATCTGGCATAGATAGCATCCCAGAGCTGCGTCTTTACACACAATTGGTGTGGTCTGCATTTTTTCAAAACCTATTTTAGCTTCTTCATTTTCTATCGATGTTGCTTTACTCCATGTGAACAAAAAAACATCACCTATAACTCACCTGGAATTTCTCTGTTCCATTTCTAAAGCCATCTGATGTTTACATGATTTTTTTAAATGTCAGCTCTCTTACATCCAGACCAGCGGTGTCAAAGTCATTTTACTTCATGAACCACGTACCAGTGAATGAGATCTCAAGTAGGATAGACCAGTAAAACAACTGCAAACTGCTTTTGTTTTAATGTAAACAAGTCTTTCTAAAAGTATTCACATTCAATGTAACATCCTTTCACACGACATATCAACAGCCTTGAGTACTTAAAGTTTACGTGTGCATTACAGAGCGTTCAAAGTGGATCTACAAAAGTAAAAAACCTAGAAATGGCAAGTCTTAGCCAATTTAAGAAATGTTAATGGGGTGGAGTATTTCATGATTTAATCAGTAAATCTAACACTAACCAACCCTCTATGACACCAACTGAGGGAAGGAGCACAAAAAAAAAAAAAGGGGGGGGGGGGGGGGATGAAAACAAA
>VOQK01027367.1:0-14074 GCA_015052645.1 Benitochromis conjunctus
CAGAGACTGAATAACTGGGATATGAGAGAAACGAGCACGACAAGTTTATTTATTTACCAATTTGATTACTTGAGACAATATGGGATAAATATAAAAGTAAGCATTCTGGAAAGTTACGCGTCTTTTTATTCCACTTGTTTATGCGCTGATAGTTTGATTTTGTTTACACACAAAACATTGTGTTGCCCTAATTATACAATTTCAACAAGTTACCAGCATTAAATGAACTTACTGCTAAAGAACTGATTCTCAGACAGAGATCAAGGCCCAAAAGTTGGCAACATCACCATGTTAAAACAAGGCAGGGGGAGGTTTTGCTTCAAAATTTGATTAATTATCACTTAAAAATTTTTAATTCACGTCGCTAGGAACTATTCAGATGTCTCAAGCTGAAAATGAAACGTCACACTTTGATTAAAACGGATGAACCAGAACGCCAATGACACTGTAGCTCATCTGGTCCATAATATAGTAAAATTCACAGCTTACTGGCTGTAAAAACTTTGGTTAGAGAGGGGAAGAGTACTAAAAACAAAGAAAATGCTAACCACCACCAAACATGACACCAAAACAAAGGAAAAGCATGAGGGGGGTTTAAACTAGCTGAACATTTCACAATGCTTTCAGGCTTTTCAGGACAAAAAGGTTTTGAAGTCACAAATGGGTGTAAACACACGGACGCATGCTGACAGACTGTTAGCGGGTCTGCGAGTAGAAAAAAAATGTTTACGATCCACTGACCAGCTCCAGAGACAAAGTGTCAGTCTGAATTTGCGAGCCCCTCCTGTACGTGTCGACGGGGAACATGAATCGTCTCAGCTAGAGCGCATCGTCTCTTCGCTCACCGTCGCCATGGTGATTGACAGCAGAACTAATTCTGCATTTAACACCCTCGGTGGATTGACAGACATGTGTGCACACACAAACAGAGCTTTACAGAAGGACAGGCGGGGGGAAAGGGCCTGAAAAACCACAGGAGATGGCAACGAAGACGCACTCGAAACGTCGGTCACTGAGAAGACGGCCTTAAATTCTTTAAAAACACAGCAGGTGCTGCTATTTAATAATGGCAGCATACCGTCATACTAGTATCACTGAAAGTCCAAAAATTTAAGACAGACCAAAGAGGGAGAAATGGGAATCCTTCCCCCCCATAAATGAGCTGGCATCCAACAGACAAACACCTGCTCTCTTATTTTTAGGACATCGGTTCTTTTCATCGGTTCTTCCGGCTGATAGGAAACAAAAATCATGGACTAGAAAGATATCCAACTACAAACTAGTGGTTCTGGTTAGACATCATTTGTCTATCACATCGATGAATACAGTTACACACATGAAAAGGAAAAACAAAAGCTTTATTGTGCAGTTTTTCCATTATCCTGTTTGTGTCAGTCCAAGGATAAATTAAACTGGTTTCAAACAATTATTTCAGCATTTCTTGGAAATCACTTCATTACACCAACTCAGGATAACCCAAAGATGAGTTTTTTGAACTTCTGAAATTTGATAGTACTTGTAACAGCTGTGCCACAATAGCTCAGCAAGTTACAATCAACGCAACAAATCTAAGTGCACATTTTATCCGACTGTTGCTGCCCACCCAACACTGAGCTGTACAGTGGAGGCTATGCAGCTACAAATGTTTTGCTATGTACTCGTTTTTAGTATGATATTAATTTTTTAAAAAACAAACAAAGTATATATGTATGAAGTCGCCAATTAGGAACAATGAGCCTAAAAGACTAGACTGAAGGAGATTTCATGCATCCATAGTGAGCTAGTAAATGTACTTTGCTCAAAACAATTATCAAATCAATCTCAGAAATGAGAACTGAATATCTAACACGACAAAACAAACATCCAAATGGGTAAAGTTCAGGTACAGCACTACTATCAACAAGCATTTTCTGTGTATAACGGCTGTATAACAGGGTGACTGTGTGCCACAGTCACCCTGGTTTATCCTGCTCCGCTCTCCTTTATTAGAAGAAGACGTAACGGTTCACACACTGCAGAACTCCAGATTCCTTATTCATCGAATCCAGTGACGTTTCGAGCACACCTGCTCTCCAGTATGTGTTTGTTCTTCGTGTTCATTGCTGTAGCTTTTTATCCTACAATATAAAGCGCCTTGACATGACCGTTGTGATTTGATGCCATGCAAAGTGCATTGAACTGAATTTGGTAATGAATTTGTTTCCAACTTTAGCACCAGGACAACACACTGTTGTTTTGATATGGTCCAACAAATAAAGTGAAATGAACTAAAACCAACAGCCATGTAAGCGCAATAATTTTTCACTGAAAAGCAAACAAATCCACAATTAACCAATTTGAGTAATATCTGACAAACACCAGTGTGCCCAGCTGCTATGTAAAATTGTGCTACACAAATTTGTAAGCCACTTATATAGTTATCTGACCACTGATATAATGAATGCTCTTGGTGATGTTGCAGAGTAAGGAAGACAAAAAGAAAAAAAAATAAGCATTTTTTTGATGTTTTCATCTCCACATTTCATAATACAAATGCAGAGGCTATTAGTCATGGGCGCTATAGCTTCAAAATATCAATAATTTAAGGTGATGGTATAGAAAAGAAATGGTGCTTACACACTACAGCATTTATTAGTGCAAACAAAATGAGGGGCATTTTTCATCCTCTTCCAAAGAGCTACTCCCACACTGCTGATAGGCGACCAACTAAGTCCGAGTGTCATATGGAGACATGAGTGATATAGATGTGCTTTGCATTTATGTTCTCAAGCTCACAAAAAGTCATAACCCCAAATGTCTGACAGCGAGCGCAGCATGTCGGCCTCCAATGACGAGTCAGCACCTAACATGAAGCCACTCCAGCAGTGTGAAAGTAGTTTCACTACACAGGTAAACAACACAATAGCGGGGCGTTTTCCAAACTTTTTCACCACTAGAAGCAAAAGAAAAGAAAATGGAAAAACAGTTCAATCTAACCAGCCTATAAAGGCACACGAGGAGGAGATACTAGCAGCTAGTGATGTGCAACCCAAAAGTAAACAAATGGCTCGACAGAGCATCGCTGCAGAGCTCGCTAATTGCACCCCTCATGACAGGAAGAGCAAACATCAAATGTTAGCACAAAAGTAGCCCCTGCAGTGTTTTTCCAAGAAACTTTAAATACAATGACTAAAGCAACTTAACCTTTTAACTCTTTAGCAAGTAAACAACAGCCACATATTAAAACTCAATTTGAAATATACCTTGTAGCTGCTATGTTGTACCTCGGGTTGAGCTTTTCATCCATTAGCTTAAAGCCCTACTTTTTCACCGTGTTCCTGCATCTGTAATTTCCACCCACCGTTTGCTCTTCCTGTCACATGGAGCACAATTAGCGAGCTCTCCAGCAATACTCGGTTGAGTCATTTGTTTACGTTTGAGTCGCACATCACCAGCTCTAGTATTTCCTCCCGGTACGCCTTCATAGCCTGGTTGGACTCAGCTGCGTGTCTGTGCTTCAAGTGTTGATCGAGTTAGTTTGCCGTTTGGATATGTAAACAGTGCATCACTATATTACAATATTACATTTTTAATCACATATAAACTTACAGTGGTATGATCAAGTACAGCCCTGCTGGCTACCCCGATTGGTGCTGATGAGCCGTGGACATATTTGATTTTGAGCAGCAGTTCTCTCAAGGGAAGGCAGAAAGACGAGTAGGCAAACACAGGCACAATACTAAACAGAAATAAATGATTTCTCCTTCTCTACAGTACACTTAGCCACAAATTATTTTTCCTCCTCATGTCATCATGCACACAGATTTCAAGCTCTGTCCTCCTCTCTTCATCACACTTTAAAAACACCGCAACAAATTGAAATTTTCTGCCCTCTTCCACTCATTTTGCTTCATGAGTGTACAAATAAAAATCAATACCGTCTCATTTCTGCAGAACCCCCCCACCACCACCACCACCACTACTAAGCCAAACAAAACAGATTGGATCAGAGTTTAAAATGCAACACAGCCTCAATCATCAACACTTCTACACCACACGAGCCCCAGAATTGAATTCCCAAAAACAGCTGCACAAAATGCAGCGTATGACAGCAACTTTGCCTTCTGCCTTCAGATCAAACTGATAAACATACCATGAAACAAAAATGTCAGGCACTGCGATTTTACTGGCATTAAAGTTACCTGCAAAAGGCACACCTGTTTGCTTTTCCTCTCACACAACAACAACAGTTAAGCTAATTAGACGGCTACTTCTGTTGCTCACAGATACCTATGGTGAGCTCCTGTGCATAGTAACATAAGGTGTGCCAATTATATAGTTAGCAATCATTCCAAGAGCTGCTAGCTGCAGCTCATTTTGAAACATACGAGACGTGGTTTGTCCTTCACACTCTGACTGCTAAATGCACGAGTGTGTCTCGAGGCAAACTCAAACTGTGGAATCAAGTGAACCAAATTCATTACAGCAGCTTTAAATGCAAAATCATTGCAGATCATAGGCTTGCATTTTCACATTTGCTTACGCTCCTTCATAACGGCTACCTCTGCCAAAATCCAATCATGATATAGAGGTTTGAAAAGAAAGTTGGATATTGGTGCCAAACTGTAACATAAAGACTGCTTGAAGATTTCACTGGAAGAAACCCAAAGTGTGGGCGAACCGGCTGAGCACAATACAGAGAAAACATTAAGAGTGTATCAGATGTAGTTATATCAAGATATCAGGACAGTAAGAAGAGAGAGAAAAAAACCCTTTCCTATCATAAGAGAACACCACAGACATCAATACACCTCAACATATGACTGTTCATGTACGATCCCATTTTAATATAGGATGATCGATATACATAATGAGCTCATTTACCATTAAAAAAAAGATTACAATAAAAAGAGTACTTGGTGAATTATAGCTGCCAAAGAAAACAAGTTAAAAAATACAAAAAACTATTTATAATACCAAGAGTTTGGTGGCAACATCCCAGCCAAGTCTCACCTAAAAACTACCATATAGCTGCTCCAAGAGTGGAGTTATTCATTTTCAGTCAATATATCATGAAGCTGAAAGGCTGTAAACACTTTTGATGGCAGGGTGTCAGACAGGGAAGAGGAGTTACTATCCATTATGGTACCAGTGTAGAGAAAGAAAAGTGTATGTATGTTATCATACAGACAAAATCACAGCACCAGATGAAAACTAAGTTCAGAAATTAAAGCTTTCCTATTAATCTAAGAACTGGAATGAAACGGTTAACATTTTGCATTCATGTTAGCTCATTTTGTTGTCAAACAACCCTTTTCTTTATATTCAGAGCACCTCTGCATTTTCCAATATGCTCAAACTTACTTTTAGTTTGTTCAGCTTGAGCCATGATGTCAGGAAGAGACTTCTTTTTTTTTTCTTTTTTTTTTCCCTTCTTCAAACAAAGCCAGTCAGAAAAACAAAACATAAGTAAACATAAGTGTTTCTGTAGGAGAACCTGTTGAAACAACCCTATGACACAGACACGCTCCCCTCTGATGTGATGCAGCCATCTCTGGGTGAATCATTTCACTGCTTCATGATGTCCACATCTGCACCTTCAAACAGCTGGGAGAGACCAGCCGTGGCCCTTCTAAGACAGGTTTCATGGCCAAAAAGGTCCCACAACACCAGGTCTCCCAAACACCACCTCGTATTTGTATTTCATTTAAATGTTAAAGTTAAGGGAAATACTCCTTTCAAAAAAATTTTTTATTAATAATAATAAATAAAGTCGCAAAAATGCATGTTTTAATCATGCCAAATAGTCGAGATTACAATTACTGACCAAAATAATGAGAACTATGTTTTTCCCCTAACCAAGCAGCGCTACCATAAACTACACTCTACCACACTCTTGTTTTACGTGATGCTGCTGCTCTTCTGAACATCTGAAGAAGAGGATATTCAGTATTGGCATCCTTCCTGTTCAGTGATGCAGCAAAAACAGATCAGAATTAATCTGTTGTCAAACACAGTAAATCTATCTTACAGATGATTTATGCACAGCCAGTCAGCAACAAACATACCACTTAGTCTATACTCAATAAGTCAGATCTCTTGGGGCAGTCGCTGCAGCTCTGGAAATGCCAAAGTGTAACAGAATTTGTCAAATGTAATGTGCAGTGTCTGAGACGCGTTACTTTATGTCTGTCTACTTATCACAGGATTCGGAGCATATGTGCAGTAAACCACAGCCCATCAGCGCACAGATGTTGCACGCTTGCAAGCACCGAAAAACTTTTTCATGGTCAAACCGGGAATTTATATTGAAATGCAGATATTCAACCTTATTTCCCATCATAAAACTCATGTCCACCAAGCAAAGACAACAGATGGGCATCACTGCAGCTTTTTCTTTATTAAGTCATTGCAGTTGTAAAAGATATAGTTCACTACTGCACACCACATATCAAGAGATATTTAAAAAAGCCAAGCAGTACATGGATGAACGAGCAAGCAATGATGCACCCAATCAGTGGGCCCATCACTGATTATTAAAATCTCACACTGCTAGAGTGAGACACATCACTCAAACCTAATCAGGACTGGCTGGGATATTACATGGGCTGGCAAAAAGAAATGTCAGTTATAGACCTTTCACTGAAAACACAAAGACAACAAAGCATCAACACAACGAAATCCTTTTCCAGGCGTGTATACAAAAATCAGCTGTTTGAACAGCAGATAGCACATAAGAGCGTAGAGGCATGGTTTGACAACATCTGATTTTCTGGTGAGATCTGACTCTAATGGCTGCAGGAAGTTACTCCAGCTCTCAGCAGAAGGGTTTGAGCTCAGTGTTGCCAGGCAACTTTGTTCTCCAGGACATTCTATCAGGAAATGTTGTGACCTGTATCGAGTTCAAAGACTGCGTCGTTTCTCTGAAAGACTCAGATGGAGGCTGCTGATAATGGAAGACGGTGATATGTACAGATGGCAAAATGATGGGGGAGAGGAAAATAAATAAATAAATAAAAGAGGGCAGCAACACTATGGAGCCGCTATTAAAACCAGATGAGAGAGAAACAGCAGGTGTGTGAATAAGAACGGGAAAAAAGATAAATATTTATACAATGCTATGAAGTAGGATTCAAATCCCCGGAGCTTATATTGTGGCATCTGATATTAAACCGTCAGATATCCACTAAAAGTTTACATCAAATATCCAGAGTAAATACAAGAATTAAATGATGATGCTGTTTGTTGACACAAGAAAGCATAACGCCTAAACCACACGCGCACGCGCACGCGCACGCGCGCGCACACACACACACACACACACACACACACACACGCCAATGTGGTTGACTTTATCAGACTTTGAATCTAGAAATAGTTGAGGCTGTATTGACCAAGAAGTCGGATGTTTTCCTTCTTAATGATATACCAAAAATCAGACCGCAACAACCTGCATCTGAACACAGCCAAGACCAAGGAGATGGTAATAGACTTCAGATGAACAAAGCGATCGGAGCAATGCACCTTCTACATCGATGGAGAGGAAGTAGAAAGGGTAGACAGCTTTAAGTTCCTCAGGGTCCACATCTCGACCAACCTTACCTGGTCCAAAAACATTTTCCACCAGCTTGGAAAAGCACAACAAAGGCTGTACTTTCTCAGGAAACTGCGTCAAGCCCAACTACCCCACTGCTAATTAACTTTTACCGCTCCACCACAGAGAGCCTTCTGACCCACTGCCGTACACTCTGGTTCAACTGCTGTACCGCGGAGGACAAGAGGAAACTGCAGCGGGTGGTGAGGGTGGCAGAGGGGCAATTGGCACTTCACTAACCCCTCCCAGAGATATTTATACTGGCAGACTTCAGCGGAAAGCCAGTATCATCATCATCAAGGACCCCTCGCACTCTGGACACTCACTTTCCCCCCTCCGCTCTGGTAAACACTACAGGTCCATCAGGTCAAAGACAAAAACTCAACAGAAGCTCCCACAGGCTGTCAAACATGCCCTGCCTCCACCCTGACTGAAGGTGCAATACCACCAATCACGTCACACCTTATACTGCGCTGATCCTACTCCTTGACAATAAAGATCTATCTTATACGGTACTGTGGCATAATTTGGCAACCATCCAAGAGAAAGCAGGCATCGAGTATGTACAGAACAGCCATGAAGGTAGAGACTAAAGGAATACAAGCCCATACAAGGACTGTACAAGCAGATACTTATGAAAAAGGGCAAGTAAAATGATGGCAGGCTCAACATCCCTTCTCCTTTGAATATGTACCATCACCTCGTTCGCTCATGCCTCCATTAAACCAAGAACTGACGATAGACTGAACAGACCTTAGCTTGTGTGTTTCTAGTATTAGTGTTTTTATTAATGTACGGATATATACTGAGATACTTCATTTATTACACCTATTCAACTACTCATAAATGTAATTATCCAGTCAGCCAATCACACTGAAGCAAATTAATGCATTTCAGCACGTAGACATGGTCAAGATTATGTGCTGAAGTTCAAACAGAGCATAAGAATGGAGAAGAAAGGCGATTTAAGTGGCTTTAAACGTGCCATGTTTGTTGGTGCTAGACAGGCTGATCAGAGCATCTGAGAAACTGCTGATCTTCTGGGATTTTCCCGCACAACCACGTCCAGGGATTAAAGAGAATAGTCTGAAAACATCCAGTGAGCAGCAGCTCTCTGGGCAAAAATGACTCGTTGAAGCCACAGGTCAGAGGAGAACAGCCGGACTGCTTTGAACTGATAAGAAGGGAATAGCAACACAAACAGTGTTGGGCAAGTTACTTTGAAAATGTAAGCAGTTTTTTTTTTTTTATAACCATTTCAAACCATCTACAGAACAATCAGGGGTTCTGCATCAAAGAAGTCACACAAATTATTTGTGCCACCCCAAAAAAATCATTTCTGTCCACTATAAGATAAAGGAGAACATCACAAGCCTGATACCTGCAGGCCCGAAAACAGGAGACAGCTGGAGACAGCGTTTACACTGCAATCTGCCTTTGGTGGCTTTTTGGCAGCAACTGTGACATTCAGCAGCCGCCTAATCGTTTTGACACACAAAACAAAACTATCCACTACACAACACACTAACTACACACTCCAAACACCCTAAACGTCACCAAACTCTCGCATTTCAAAACTCTCTCGCTGCCATCACTCCTAAAACTTCACCCTCTTCCTAAACAACCAAATGCCACATGTTGCCTTATAATTTTTTGATTGGTCAACATTTTTCCACCAATAGAAAAAGGGTGTTTTATCCTTCTCTCTTTTTTGGTCGCTTTCCTTTTAACACAAAAATGGAGAATCAGGTTTCTCTTGGGTTGACAAAGAATCTTGTTGCTATATCATCTTAAATTGGTCATGTGATTGTTTGCCATGACTACTTTATTCTTCCTCGGCCAATCAGCAGCACTTGTGCGATTGTCTCGCATTGTAAGCAGAAGACAGCTTCAACCAACTGTGTGTTGAAAAATAGTAACGTGTCCGCACCGCATTCACTTGTTAGTAACGGTGTTGGTGTTGTAACGATAGAAATAGTAATTAGTTAGATTACTAGTTACTTTTAAACGCCCTGGTTCCCCATTACTGAACACAAATACCTAGTTTTCATAACCAAGTTATGCAGAAGAGCATCTCTGAGCACGCAGCACCTTGAACATTGAAGCAGATGTGCTATAGTAGCAGAGACCCAACACTGGATGTCACTCCAAACACCTAAGAACAAACACTGCCCATGCTACCCTTCAGCCTCCAATAGATGCATCTAATGGTATCAATTTAGAAAATCCTATGTTGCCTCAATTTCAAGTTATCACATTCACAAACATGCACAAACTTCTGATGCGCTATGCTAGAGTCAGAATTTCGTGTAATCAACATAAAAGCACGGATCCATCTTTGTTTCCTCAGAGTTCACTGTACTCAAATGGCCACGGCAGTCACCACATCTCAGAGCACACCTTTGGGATGAGGTGAAATTAGAGATTTTCATCGTGGATCTGTGGCGTGACAAATCTATGTGATACCATCATGTCAGTATGGACCATAACCTGAAAACTTCTTCAAAGAATTAAGGCAGCTCTGAAGGCAAAAACGGCTCCAACCCAGAGCTAGAAAAGCGTAAGCAATGAGGTGTCTGGTGAGTGTAGTTTTATACACATAAACAGCGTAGTTAGAGGACAATACTTTTTAATGTTCCTTTTTTATGTATGGTTTTATGATTGCAGCTTTTACGATCTCGTTTTTATATCTTATATACAGAAACAGATTGTGGCACTATGCACAAATTTTCCCTCAGGAAGCGTAAAGTCTACTGAAGTTATAGCCAGGCTAACTGAGTAATAATCCCCCCTACACTGCAATGCTAGTTTAGCAGCAACAACTAGAGTTAATCACTTCTGGGTCATAGAAGACTCGCCGTGGTGGAATTTCAGCCCACTCTTCACTGCAGAGCTCCTTTATTGCGGCCACATTTTCAGCCAACCACTGACAAATTCAAATTTTAACTCATGCTCATAACTTAACTTCAGCTTCAACTCAACTTCATTCTCATTCAGAATTTTCTAGTAGAGCAGAATTCAGGTTTCCCCTCAGGTGTGGCACTTCACCTTCCCCTGAAGCAGCCAAGTATCCCAGCAGCACTGCCACATGTGTGCTTAGCTCTCGGTATAATGTCTCAGTCTGTGGAATTCTGCACCTCATTTTACGGGAACCCCGTCTTCAAGACAATTTAACATTCCCCTCGGTTGACAGAGCACTCTGCAGAAAGGTCTGAGCATCATCAAAATGTATCGTGACAACAGCCTTCTGGGTTAACAGTGTTCTTCACCTCACAGTTCTCACATGGACTGAATTTTTACCAAGTGTCATTCAGATATTTCAAACCTCAGAATTCAGGACTTGACTAAGAGGCGTCTGACTTTAACATCTTGCTATTGGAAATTCAGACATTCATCTACTTCCAGGAGGGTTTATTATTGTTCCAAGTCGTCTCAATTTCTAATGTCTTTAATCATAAACGTGTCCCCCAGAGACGTACCAAGAGCTTGAGTATCCTCCCATTCTTACATATTTTAAATCACCTCTGCCCTTTGTAATTTTGTCAACGCCAAGTCAAAAATTACACCCTTGTGTTTCAATTTTTAAAACAAAAAAAAATAAAAACTGCTTACTCTCTAAGGCTTTTTTGAAGTTCTGAAATGTCACAGCAAATAAAACTATCCAGAAGTTATTTGATGTGTGGCCCATCCATTTTCATATTTGATCATTTTTGTGTGTGTGAGCGTAAAGACAGATGTGCACATTTAAAAAGATGCTTGACACAGCTGATTAGACACAAACTAAAATTAAAACAAATCAAATGTTGTTATACTTTTTCAAAGAATCCGATTTGCACGTGTGGGCTTGTTTGAGTCGTGAAGAGCATGAACTGGTTTTACTGAGCGCATCTTTATACTACCAACTAAACTTTACCACAGAGTGTTTGGCATTTTTGGACAGATATCAGGAGAAGTAGGAATAAGAAGGACACAGATGTGATAACAGTGTAATGTCCCATACACAACGCTATTAAATTCAGCGAGTTGCTCATTAAAATGAAAAGGCATTAATCAAAATAAAAAGTGAATGCAAGATGTCTACCTTTTGAGGACAGAAGTGAAAGAAAATTAAAAAAAAGTAGAATCAAGAATGGGTATGTAGAAATAATTTTAGTGTTGGCTAGGAGATCTTGCATCACCTTACTTTTACGCACATGCATGCACAGGCTGTGACACATGCACACACCCATTAATAATTCTGAAATAAGTACCAGAGTGCATCCTCAGCATTGCTAAGGGGGTGTTTCAATACCCGAGGTGAGAGCAGGGCTCAGCTCTGAAGTGGAAGCCTGACTGTGGAGACTGACTTAAAGTGAAATGCAGTCACAACACACAGCAGAAAAATGCAAGAACAGTCGCCGGGGAGGGGGGAGCAAGTGTGGAAGGAAGAAAATGAAAGATGATGCAGAGAGAAAGTGAGACCCCTGGTGATAATCTACAAAGGCTGCAGGTCTGAGAGACTTTCTATTCACTTTTGTTCTACTTTGCAAACAATTAAACTGGATGAGCACTCAAGATCTGTATGCAATAAACACGAGAGGTTTATTGCATAAACCCAAACATTTATACGACTCTTCTAACAAAGAGCCTGTTGCCTCTAGGCCTGGACACAGACCATTCACACTAAAGGCCAATTTCAAGTTATCAATTAACCCGACAGTCATGTTTGGACTGCGGTAGCAAGTCAGAGTACCCGCAGAGAACTCATGCCAGCACACGGGGAATGTGCAACATCCAACACATAAAGGCCAAAGCTGGCCAGCAGAGTCAAAGCTTCCTGCTGTGGGATATCGGTGCTGCTAACCACGGTCTTACAAAAAAACAACAAAAAAAAAGCATAACATGTTCATCTTGTCAGACTGCAAGTTAACCAATTACATTTTTAAAAATCAGTATCTGCAATAAGCCTCATCCCTTTATTACAAGTGTAGGGAATCAGTAACAATGGCAGACACCAAAGGTATCATAATACAGCAATTCTGGATGTGGATGCACTGCAGATAAGTCATCTATGACCCAGACCGTTACCTGTAACTGATGTCTTTAAAAAAAATTTTACTGGCTTCAGTGTGGGCGAACTGTGTGTATAGATTATATTCTTCAAATGTAACAATGCATCAAATCATCAAATAATTAGATTCCTGACTTTTTTCCTGCCCTCATGTCCACTCAGTCGCCAGTCTCCTCCTAATCATTTTCTAAGTGCCACGACGGGGAGACAAAGTATTGACTGTTGAGAAGTAAGCTGGCAGGAGCACCTGCATGTTTGACTAAAAATAGATTTGGTGCCAATGTATCGCCAACATATTGAAAGAAAGCAACATAATATATTTTATTGATATAGTCCCTTTTTTTTTTTTAAACAATTTACTTGTATATTACAATTATTTCGATTTTCTGCACTGAAGAGTGAAGCCACTACACGTTGTGTTCAAGTCAGCTGGGAAAACCTAAAAATAAAAAATGGATGTGTGCACGAGCATGCATGCATGCTGTACTCTTGTTGGCACCCGTCGTCCTCACACCAGAGCGACATCACTCTCATTTCAAGCTGTAATATGCAGTCAAGAGCTCGCCGCCGCCGCTGCTCTTAAACACACAAGGAGACATGGTTTGTCACTTTAGGCAGACGAGCTGGGTGATGTTGATATGATTACTGGAGAAAAAACCTCACTGCTAGAGCAAGGTCACATCTCCAGTCTCAAAGTCTCTGTCTTACATAACGATCAGTAACAAAGATCATTTCTTCAGCGAATCACCATCCCCGTCTCCAACCTCCTCCCTCATCGCTCCTATCCATTCCTCAACTGGGCCATTACCCGAAAAGGCCATTTCTTGAAATCTCCTCTGAGAGGTGAGGCTCGACTTAAGTGGTGCCGTCATAGCTGAACCAACTTTTCAACGATTTATATAAAAAAAAAAAAAGAAAAAGGCTAAATACAAGGTGAGATGCTCTCCAACTGTTCAAACTCTCATATCCACAATTGCATCCTCAGTCGACACTGCTGCCACATCCATTTCCAAATTACAATTTCATTTTCACAGTCAGGTAAAGCACCAACATTCCCTTCTAAAATCACAGGTAGACAGCACATTAAAATTCTTGGGTAGAATCCAGTTGTTTTGCAGACCAATTATAGAGAGAAAAGTGAATTGTATGGGGGATTTGCTCAGGCTTCTTAAAAACAACCCGATGGTTGACAGTACTCGCCAGGAAAGCCTTTTCAGTTTCAGTGAGCCATTTCTTCCCCAGGCTGCCAACTTTTCAGAACAAGTGTTCTAAACTTAACACTGCACAGTCGACACACTGAAACCTGCTTTCGCAGTCTGTGGAGGAAGCGCCGCTTCCAAGTGTAGAAGCCGTCCTCACATCAGGCCACAGCTGCATGAATATTCTCATTTTATCAGTTACTCGTGTTTCTGCTCAGTGATTACAAAAATGTTTGGGGGGGGGGGGGGGCT
>VOQK01027377.1:0-10584 GCA_015052645.1 Benitochromis conjunctus
TTGGAGACATATTTAATCCGAATTAGTGCAAGATATTAGAATACTTTAACTCCTGATATATAGTGCTGTGCAAAAGTCTTGAGCCACTATGCATTCTTTCTGTTTTGCAAGGAAAATGGGAAATGGGTGCAGCCATTAATATTATATTATATAGGGCAAAAACAGAGTTTGTGCAATTCTGACAAGCTTGAAGTTCAATATTTGGTACTCATCAAGAGCACCAAATATTCAAAGATATTTTTGGAAAGTTGACTCTTTCGTTCCATTCTTTGTCAAGAAGATCCCACAGTGTGTCAGTAATACTGAAGTCCAGGCCAATACATGGCTGATAGATCAATGTCGTACTAAAAATAAAATGAAGCCAACTCGATGGTTTCCAGATGATCCTGAATGGTGGAAGATCTCGAACACCACTAACAGAACCTAAACAAATAACTGTAGACACTGTTGTACCTCGCTCCTGACCTCTTCTGTACATACTGATGGCAACTTGAACCAGATCTTTGGATACATCACTCCATCAGACACGTTGCCACTGATTTTGGATCTGGTTCTTTTTCTATGGCATACATCAGCCTCTTCTTCCTGAATGGCTTCAGATAGCCATTCAGGATAGGAGGACTATTTCTTAACACCACTTTTAAATATTACAAGAAAGTTTGGCTCCTCTGAAGCAAAATGTGAAGAAAAAAGGGGTGGCACAAGAGTTTTGCACAGTTGTGTGATGTTAAGCTCTAAGGCCACTTTTTCCAGCAATTCTGATAATACAACTAATTACAGGTATAGATCCTTCTTACCTGCTAAACACTCAAATTATTTTAACTTTAAAACTGTGCTCTGTGAGATGGGCTCTCTGTTCAGAAAATCTTTTATCTCAAAACCCAAGTTAACATTATTCAAGAGAAGTAAATTGACATGAATTCCAATCATGTTGCCTACTCGTCATCATAAGTCACAGGTAAGCTAAAGCGGTGGAAGCAGTTTGGAACCAGGGATCTTAATTCATGTATATAATTAATGCATGTCATAAAAAAAAAGACAAAAAATGAAGCACAGAAAGAAAAAAAAAATAAAATAAAATAAGAAAATTTAAAAACAAAATGGAAAAAAGCATGCACATGCCTTCAGGCTTCTCTAAGGCACTGCCTGCTTCCAGTCTTTGCTTCCATTGCTGAATCATACTCGTAAAATACTTGGGAGATATAAGCAGAACAGTGTGACAAGATTACTGTGCTTGAGACTGTAATCATGTGAACACATAGTGGCAATGAGATAAGCTGCCTTTGAATAAATGTCCCATTTTCTCAAAATCATTACAAAAGCCTCACTGGTACACAAGCTGCAGTAACTTGGATATCTGGGCTTCTCTTTTGGGTTGAGACGTTATTTTTTTCACTTTTCATCAATAAATGGATATCTCTTTCCAGTTTATTATTATATAACTATTTAATGACAAGTCATTTACTGTCTCTAAAGATTCGTATTTAATTCTCTATATGAAAAAAAATTAAGAAGACCATTTTCTAAACATGCAATTGGCAGGACAGTAATTAATTACATGTAACACACTGACATGTAATCGTCTTGCTAATGGTATCATTAACCATGATTCCTTCTGCCTGTGGATCAGATTGTCCCCCTAAGAGCTCATCAGCAGCGAGCTGTTCAATTTCCCTTTTGGAAATTGAACAGAACAACAACCACCGATGGATCTTTTATGTGGCTCACGACTTGATTTGGAGCCATGTTAGTCCCTTTGACTCATTTACTCTGTGCATTTTCATCTATTACCTGGAAGCAGTCTGCAGAAATCATTGTATTCATGAAACAAATGCTCTCTGGGTAATGAGTTACATTTATGTGGTGCTTTTATTTTTTTGTCCTGATGACGATTCAAAGTGCTTTACACTGCAAGAGGCATTCACATTGTTTTAAAGTAGATATAAACATAGCTCCAAACAGATGGTAACTTTTTTAGGTGCAGTGTCGGGATTTTAATCGTGATATTTTGCTGGGTTAGTTCTCTATAAAAAAAATAAATAAAAAAAAAGAAGCACCCTCTGAGTAACCCTGAGCCACACAAGCACCACCACAAATATCCTGGCATATGCTGGTGTGACAGTGACCAGTTGGAAATTTTTAAACATCTCATCCAATCCTAACTTCAAATTGTTGTATGAATGTGATTCATCCTAAAAAAAAAACAAAAAAAAAAACTTTAAAAACTGCACTCAAATCTGGCCCCCCCCATCTTCGACAGTTTTCTAAAACCAGCCCCTGCAGCCAGCCTCCACAGCTGCTTCTAATTCAGTCACTGTACGCCCTTAGAGACGCTCTGAATTTCCACACCGTGATGTAATGGTCTTCTCTGACAGAAAATATAACTTAATAGCGACTCGCCCATTTTTCCTCCTTCATCCTCTTGCTTTTTGATTACATATGTCATCACACCTTTTATGCTGATTGCATCTAAAGTATCGGAAACGGTGTGTTTAACTAATTTACCATGCCAAGCTATTCTCTCAACCAAAAGAGCTTTGTCTTTGTAATTACAACGGATTAGGGACTAATATCTAATTATGCCTTAATATGCTTTAATGCATTTTTAATGGCAGCTGGGTGTTAAAGTCAAATTCGCTGCCGTCTCTGTTGGGGGTGGGAGGTGAAGATTGAGGAAGGGAAAGGGTTTCTTGGCAGCAGAGGCTGGAGGGAGGATAGGAAACATTGATTTCTTTGGCAGAGGTTAGAGGAGCCTAGAAGGAAGCCAGCTGCTGCATACTGAAGTCGCTCAACGTTAAAATGTTGCACCAGTCCTGATCCGCAGTAAAATGCATTTCCCTCGCCGCTGCTTTATGTCAGGAGCGGAAGGACACAAATGCCTGTTTGAATTATGATCTGAAATAGAGACCGTTTATTGATTTGCTACTTTATGAAGGGACGACTACGTTGCCAAGGCAAGTGAGATTGAGTACCGCTGGCAGCCAAGAAGAGGGCTGACTTTTTTTTTTTTTTGTCAGAAAATACAGTCAAGAATTGCTACGGTCTGGAGACTCCAGTGCTAAAAAGCCAAAAATCTATTCATGCGCACGCACGTGCACCCGCGCGCACGGTTCTGATTTTCAAGGGTCACAGCTCATGGCTGACAAGCACACTGAACAAATAGATATTCTCAGACGCACGCCTGCATGCTCTTATAAATGTATTCATACTCACTGTTTGTTTGTCTACGCATGATTGTTTTCCACAACAATATTCCATCATTTGTTTCCCCCTTGTTTATTCTAATAGAGTGTAGGAACAGAAAAAAATATCTGCATAATATTTCAAAGATTGATTGGGATGCAAATTGCCTCGTGAGCCCAATTGGTGTGGCTTGGCCTGTTTTAATTGGGCTCTGTTAATTAATGCTCAATGTGAAGACAAACTGAATTACTTGCAGGTTTTGCGCATGTCATTATCTCCTAATTGTGCCAGCGCGAATGCGTGTGTGTGTGTGCGTGTGTACAATATGCGATCATTTGGTTAACCCTTTCCACACCTGTTAGAGCCCGCAAACATTATTACACCTTAATAACAAACACAGGTCATTAAGTTAATACACTATTAGGAAGCTAGGTTCCAGGGTTTTAATAACTGGAAGACTAAAAGTGTAATTAATTTACAGACTAACTGGATGCACTAGAATTGTTAGGCACACAGAGGTGTTTAATCTTAAAGTTAGATTAATTTTTCCGTACTCAGATATGGACCTCATGAGAAATTTCAAATGAGTGGATGGATAAGCGCTCTAACTGCGTGATTAAGAGTGTTTTGAGAGGCGAGCACTTTAAATCGTCCTTTTATATTTGCCCTGTAAGTCATCCGAATCGGCAAATATTTTATTTAGCACACAAGCGCCGAATCAGTCCACAGAAACCAGAAGCTAATGTTTCACAAGTGACTTGTCAATACATCCCTTTTAGCGTTTACCTTGAGTGAAAAGAAAACAAAATAAAATCTGCTGAAATGCCTTCGCTTGAAAACGGATCCAAAAAAATGCAGCCGTGGTTCAGCAAGCGTGCAATGAACTGTGGATCTCTTAGACCTCTATGCTGGTGATGAGATATATCTGCAACTTGAGCTGCAAAGCGGCGAGATTCATATTTTCAGACCATTAAACAGAAGATGCTAAATCTCAAAATCCTCCATGCAGACGTATAACAGAACAAATGCATCAACGGGTGAAATGGGAGCGTGAGTCATTACACCACTCATCGTGACCACCGAGTGATTTATCCTGCCAGCCAGTCACTGAGTCGAGGAGGTCCTCGACAGCAACAAATAAACATATTAATGTGATCGTTCGTGCTCTGAGAGGTAGAGTGCGTGGCAATTAAGCGTTCGTCTGTCGCCACGCGGGCTGGAGTGTCGTTAGCGTCAGAGTGACCTTGAGTAGCCTCGTTAGGAAGATGATTGACATGGCCGGCTGTTTTCGGCAGTAACGCTGAAAGCGGGAAGCGAGAGATGTAGGCCGGGTGGCAGGTGGCAGACAGTGGGTGCAGAGAGCACCTGGGATGTTATGAATGAGATCTGGTTTTGTCAAGAGCAGACGTGATATATGTAGCAGTTTCACGAAATTACTCATGAACTTGACTCCAAACCTCATTTAAAGAGAGATATTCATTGCTTTGATGTTGTGATATTTGTTGCATAGTGGTCAACATCGTGTTAGTCGCTCACATTAACCATTTACTCACTTTAGCACTTTTTCAGGAGCAAAATTGATGTGCTTTGTTTTTTTTCTTACTTTCTTTAATTAGTTAGCACAGGTCTGACAAAGGTGGCTGCATATATGTCCAAACTCTTCATGCATGCATGTTGCACCTTTTCAAAATAACTGTAATAAGTAATTGGAGTTTACCAGGGAGGAAACGCTAAAAGTTTAAATGGATTTGCTGGTAATTCTAAAGTTAGCTTAACCTCTGTGATTGCGCATAGCTCTCAGGAAGTGCACTTATTTAATTACTGATATGATATAGAAACATGTTTGTAATGTTATGCTAAAAGCCACCACTACGAGTTCTACTAAACTATCTATACAATACAGCGATATGGCAGTGCAGTGAATTAACATCTATAGATCCACTTTGTCTCATCCTATTGATCATGAATGTGAACGGGAAAAAAAAAAAAAATCAACCAGGCTTTAAAAGAGCTACAAGCTACTAGAAACCCATGGAGGGTAAACCATAAACCTCCTCGAATGAAGCCACTGTACAGGTGTCAAAAAGTACCTGTGATGTCATGCTGTTTGAACGAATCGCTGTAGATCTGGTGCTGATTGGGACAGTGTTTCTTCAGCCATTTGCACACGTCCTGTTGGGTCCACAGGGCCACTGGCTTGGACAGCTTCACATATCCTGTCTGTATAAGATACAAACATAATAATAAAAAAATGACTTCTTCTTTTAAAAACTTTTCACACGGTCACCATTTATAACTATTAATAAATCCTGATCATGTCGTTTATATTTCCATTATTTTGACCTGCTGGGATCAAGCCACCTTCACTTCTCGGCCCACCAGCTGATTTTATTGTATCCGAATCTTCCCAGGCTGCTTTGTGACATTTTCCCTTCTGCATCAATAAATGATCAATGACTAATAAGTGATTTTCCTATACTATAACTCCAGTAAAAATGTATAAAAAGACAGTCATGCAATTCACAGCTGGGAACTCAGCGCAAAGTAAAATATTTAATCTTGAATTACACACACTGTTATGTATTAATTAAACATATGTTCTCAACATATGCTCACATTGTACAGCTCAGAGAAACTTAACGCTTACGTTAAAGTTAAACACCAAATGGCTCGTTTTTCCACAACAACAAAAAAAAATGGTGACAAATTGAGAAAGGTGGCGTTAATTTGTGCAAATCGATTCTGTGAGGGAACACTGAGAAGCACAAAGGGATCAAAAGCATGGACTCGAAATAAGCAGCTAGAAGACTCAGACCTTGTGATGTCGTCTCTTTTCACGTGCACAAATTTGGCCCTTGAATTATAACAGGAAGCTTAGAGGATGGCTTAAGTTTTCTATTTTGATGATTTGCTTTAATGCCTGATAAGCACATTAATCAAAACTACAGCTGTGAGGAATGCATGCAAGCACCGAGCTCTGCAAATGTACCAAACCAGTATAAGAATATTTCCACACAAGTGGTAGACCAGCCAACATCAACACCACCAAAAATCTCTACAAATACTGAACATATGTTATTCTGTGTATATCTTATTCTTTATTGTGATATGCTAGCCTTTCTTTCAGCGCCGATGTGGGACAGTACCACACGTTCATTGTACTACGTGTAATGCCAATGAAGAGATAAACTATTAGTGCACTTTTGAGGGAAAATAAAAGTATGCCCCTTTGTCCTTCTTGTTATTTTTCTTGTTAACTGACTGCTGCTGTATGTTTGGAAGTCTTGCAGTGTTTTATTTTTTCTGTATGGGTAACTGGAAAAAAAATAAAATAAATAAATAAATAAGCTAGACCATAAGAAAGACAGAAATCATACTGTAAATGCACAAGAGGATCAAAGCTCACTGCTCACCAGGGCCAACAGTAGCCAAAACCTATAATATTGTAGCTGAAGCCAGTTTTTACACAGAATTCTGAACGAGTGAATGCATAGTCACACATAAGCACACACACTTATCTGTTTGGTATTGCAGTCTTACTGCGAGACACCCTTCTTATTTAAACACACTTCTTCAGCAGCAGGTTATGCAGTAGACTGCCAGCGGATTGCTCTTGAAAGCGCTGGCAATGGATTTGATTTTGATTGAGGGGGCTACTAAAATTACAAACACAGAGAGGTGATTAAAATTTCACATCCACTCCCCTCCACTTCAGCCTGCTCTCTGGCTGCCGTGTGGTGCGGCATAGCAATGGAAGCCCCCTCTTTCCTCCACCCAAAGAAAGCAGAATAGCAGGTACTGGCAGCATTTCTCCCGGCTTTCGCCTTCTCTCTCCTTCCTTCTATCCCGTCTCATCTCTCCCCCACGTTCAATCTCACGCAGGCCCTGTCAGATCTATCGCGTTGTCTTTCTCACTTCTTCTCCCCACATATTGTAGCCCTCGTCTCTCCCATCGCCCTTCTCTCACCTGTTTCTTATTATATGGTGCTACCTCACTCTTGCCTTTTCGGTGTCTTTTCACCGCTCCTTCCCACTCATCACGCAGCATCCCAGAGAGAAAGAGAAATTGAGGGATGTGTACATGCTGATTTGGGCATATGGTCTGCATCCCCTGTAGATAGACGAAGTGACAGCCAGCCAAAGAAAGCAGGTAGGTATGTACGCAGATAGGCGAGGCCACCTCTCTTAATACGATTGCTTGGCAGTCTGCAAAGGATAGGTGTAGAATCTGCAGAGAGGGGAGGGTGTGGTATTACAGGAAGAGACCACATTAACCATTAAACACAGCTCAACTCAACGCTAATTAACCCCGACCATAAGCCTGAGGCGACAAAAGAGAGAGGGAGGCCAGGATGTCGTAAGAGTGAAGGATGGAGAAGAAAAGAAGAGAAAGAGGAGTGTGTGTGTGTGTGTGTGTGTGTTGAAAGCATGTGAGAAAGTAGAGTATGCAAAAGGAGGAAAAAGAAAAAAAGAGAGAGGAGGCTGGAAGTGTGAAGGATGGCTGGACTGACAGATGATCCAGAGGAATGAAAAGCAAAAAGCCTAGTGCTCCATGGTAGACTCAGCAGAGTTTGACACAGGAGACTCTCTCATTTTCCATGAACCCATTTGTGAGTCAATGGCCATCTGTGTTTTACATTCTGCACTGATTTAGCCCATAGCTGTGTTCCCTGGGCCAGTACAATAGGTGAGCCGGTGCCTTTCTGCCTGCCAGCCAGCCTGCAGAGCCAAAGGGCGGGGAGAAAACAGAACTGAGAAGAAAACAAGAGTACAATCATGCTCAAAGAGCCGTGTTCAAGAGACTCCAGGCCAATTAGAGCTTTGAGTGACAGCGCAGGGGTGAGAGAGGAAGCCTGCTTTATTTCTAAGTGGAATACGTCTGGGAACGAGCACACAAAGACGCACGCATTTATCCACATGTGCAGCCCATACGCGCAAACGCATTCACGCCGGAAGGAGCACACATAAATGCGATGTATACACGCACACGCAGCACATTTATATGACCGCCATCTGTGCCGACATGCGTATAGTGTTGTGCTGTCCTTGGATTTAATTGATATCTGAAAGCCCAGTAGAGCTCCCCAGTATTCTTCACGTTACCTTAGCAACAGAGCAAGGACAACCTCAAAAATTAAAAGATGAGGAATAAAGCCTTTTGGGGGGGAAAACGCACAACCCTAACATGAACAAGAGTCTGCGATAAACATGCACACATTTCAAATCACAGTGAAACCCCCCCCCCCAACTATTACATACATAATGAAGCATGTAATCCCACTAACACTGATAAGCATTTAAAGATCCAATATGAATGTACTCAGCTAAATTAATCAAGAGGCAATCACATGGCCCCTTTGTGAGGCCAGTATTGGAATACAAAAAAGAGCTGGGAATTAAAAAGCGCTGAAAAGCATTCCAGAGACAAACACCATGTGACTGGGAGAGTGAATTTGGCAGTGGTGTTGTACAGCAATAATTGTTTCTTAGGAGAATTGCAAACCCCCTCCTCCCCATGCCGCGGTTTTCATTTTGCCTCCAAGATTGTGGGGCTGATTGCAGGGTCAAATGGCTTTTCACTCAATTAAAAATGTTAACTACAGCAGCAATTAGCTCCTGTAAGGACATTGTCTCGTCAATAATTTGAATTTAGTGCTAAACTGACCACGAGGAGCTTATAAAGTGAAAGAGATTTATTACTTCGTCTGAGTTTTGCTTACCAGAAATAACTCAAATTCAACCTCGGCTCTGGATATTTCCCTGGACAATATAAAGTGGCAGAGTTCATTTATTGAGCAAATGCATACAAGGGCAAAACAAATACTCGATAGCTCTTTGATAGCAAAGTGCCGTTCCTTTTATTTAAAACTGTTACAGCTGTCTGGTAGCCTTCATTAGGAGCAGCGGTGCTTGTTGAATAAATCAAAGCTGATTCTTTTTTGTCCTAAACAGGTATGAAAAAAGTGGAAGTAATGTTCACATAGTACCAAAAGTTATGTGTAAAAGTCTTGAGTGACTCATCGTTTCTTAATATTTTGCTTCTAAACAGCCAGACTTTATTGTCATTTTTTAAAAGCTGTCTTTAGGCTTTCTGAAGGTCTTTCAAAGTTGATGTTTTTTGGACATTGGCTGCTTTTGCACTCATTTTCAGTCCAGCCTTTGTACGTGATCGTTTTGAAAGGAATGTTTTCTTTTCTTTTCTTTTCTTTGCTAATCCACTTTACAGCACTGACATATTAATCACTCAAGCATAAAAATGTCACTTTACTCAAAGGATGAACCAGTGTTAACACAAAACAGACAAGACAACTTAGCAAAAACACAATTTTAACTATTGTAACAGCAGCCAAAAAAACCCAAAACATAATTTCTGAGAGGCATATTGAATTCAGGAAAAACTCAAACAAAGATAAAAGACAAACAGTATCTGAAAGTCATGTCCTTTTGCACATTACTGTACATGTAGGACACAAAGTCTGAATCATTTCATTTTAATTTTTCAGTGTTTATCTGTTATATAAATGCTTATTTAATGTGCTAGCAATTCATTTCAAATAAACAACTATGAAGTCTAAAAGATTGGAAAAAAAAACCCTGCCACATTGGCTCATAAACTTTCATAGACAATACAAGGTCCTGATACTTTTATTTATTTGTTTTCATAAAATTATTGACGCCTCTAATAGAAAGAAGAGAGCTTGTTTGTTATCAGCGCTCATTGCAAAAGTCACCAACACGCCACAATCACACGTTCACACACTCATTCATACAGAGGTTTATTCTATGTCTTTAAGAGCTTTTACACACACACACACACTGATGTTTGATCACACAGTATCACCAAAATACTGAATTTGGTGTTCAGTATCTTGCCCAAGGACCCGCAACATGCAGGCTGGAGGAGCTAGAGAATGATCTTTCAGTTGGTGGATGATCGGCTTTAACTGCTTAACCACTCATGGTGGTGCATGAGTGCACACGGACGGAGGCCTTGAGCTACTGTGAAAACACCATTAATGCTATCCAGACGTCTTTCTTTTTTCAGGAAAAGGCTTTGCTTATTTCAGCAAGATGATGGAAACCTACGACAACTGGGATAGGATACCCTACAACCCCCAATTGGACAATCGATGGGTGGATGAATTAAGCTAAATATATGACAAACTAGGTCCTAAAATATTAAACAGTACTGACTGTACATCAGTAAAGGATGAGAAAATGTATCATTTGAAAATATAATTCTTAAAACTGCAGAAATGTCTTAGCTCCCAAATGCTTACAGCGTTAAAAATGGATGACGATGCAAGACAGTGGGAGACACCAATATCCCAGGTTCTCTTAAATGTGTTGCTGACATAAAATTCAACGTGAGTGTGAACAAGCCAACATTAAAACCACTAA
>VOQK01027378.1:0-13230 GCA_015052645.1 Benitochromis conjunctus
GCACGCACGCACACACGCACTCACGCACACACACACACACACACACACACACACACTTGAAATCTACACCTTAAAATTAAAAAGCAAGAACTGCGATTTTGAGGTGTGCTTTATAACTGTTATTTCCTTTAAAGAATGGTGCATTGTGTTTTGCATAACAATGTCTGAGACACGTCTGGCAGCCTGGGTGGACAGCAGATGCTCAGGGTGGCCGGGGCAGCTGCTTGCTGCACTGTGTGGATGTGTGAAAGATTCTGAGGAAGGATGTCAAGAATGCACGCGCAGGAATGCCAGAGGGGACCGCAGAGAGAGACGAGGGCGGCAGAAATGACTGAGCCTGCTCAGATTTACCACTACAGCCTGTCTGGCTGGCTGTTAGCAGGCTCGGGGTGCGTCACCCTCAGCACGGTGCCTGATGTGAAATTCCGTGGCAAAGAATTTCCATGACCTAAAAAATGTAATTCCCTCTTGTCAGGGCGTTTCTGCTCAGCTCAGAAAGTGCAACAACAGCATGATAAGCGTGAGGAGCGTGGGAGCTTTTTCATTCAACAAAACAAATGTGGATCAACACAGACAGCCCCTCAGCAGCGCTTGTCATGACCTCAGAGATTTTGTCCAGTTGGAAGCTAGTTCCGTTTAGGTCCACTGGCTTTATTTACTCAGTGAAGTTAAACGTGCTGATTTCTAACATCCAAGGCAACAACTGTTTATGTAATCCGATAAATGTTTATTACATCCTGTGTACTCTGGGACACAGGGGTACAGTAGTCTGGGTGATTAATATGAATTTATAGCTTCGATTTCATGACCGAATGCCTATGATGAAAAATCTGCTTTGTCTTTAGAAAAATCTTTTAAAAAGTTTATTTCTAGTCAAAAATAATGCAACTAAATAACACAGCTGCACTACATCATGTGCCATGACTAATCTACGTTCAGTAGATGTACGCCTCTTTTTATATTTGCGATTATTTTGTTGTCTTGCCCCTTCTTCTTTGCAGTCGCTTGCCTCTGTGTGTGTACTTGAGCTTTGTCTCTTTTGCATTTGTGTAGCCCGTCCTCTCTCCTAGTTTTCATTGTTATGATGTCAAGATGCTCATGTCCCATGTTTTGGTAAAAATTTGGAAATTGCCACAATAACATAAATGTGTCAAAAACTGAAGTTCCTCCAAAAGCAAGGAAATCCCTAATGACTCAAGTGTAAACCACTCATCTTTTGCTATGAAATCAGCATCTTCACAGCCTTTCTATCCATAGCCCATTTCCCTGTTCCTAACAACCGCAGAGGTTAGGAAATAGATGGTTTACTTCCTTTTCAAAACGTACTCATTTGGATTTCGTTAAAATGAGGCACACGATGGGTTTGACTGACAAGTGAAACCACAAGTGCGGATTTAAGGCCCCAGTATACCAATTATAGTTAATATATCATTAAATTGGTGGTAAAAACCAACACAATCATGCATTTTTGTTTACAACCCAGCTGCGGCGGCAGTGGAACGAGTCGCCAGGTTCAAAAACTCGAGAAGTACATGACTGGCCAAAGTGCCAGTGGATGTGACGACAAATTTGTGGTGTTGGTGCCTTTTGGAGCATTTTTAATCGAATTACTAGACAAATAATATAGCTGCTGATCAATATAGACCATCCAAGATGTTTCTGCTCCAGCTTTTATTCTAGTATTTTCTTAGTTATCATCTTGCACCAAGTAGGCAGTGTGTGTGTGTTGCATCTGTAGAGTAATGAATATGGACACTTGTGGCTCCAAAAAGAGCAGCATGCTAAGATGTTGGATATGTTCCATGTCACCACCAACAGATGACTACTTCTATCTTTTACAATCGGTTAGTGGAAATGGCTCAAGATCCTCCTGGATCTTCTTAATATCTTGGCCTGTAATTTAAATCTATTTATCCTTCTGTATACCTGAGATGCATTAGATGTAGGACTGTACTGAAAAGGGGATTCAGTTTATTTTTTCTGGATTGTGCAGGAAAAACTATTGAAATCGTAACACTTTTTTTCCTGTACTGTTGTAGTTGATATCTATTAGATATTCCCTTGGTTTTGTGTAAGTGTATCACTGACACTAATGAATCTAGCACAAACTAGTGTTGTCTAAAATTAACCTCTCTAACTTGCATGATATTCCAGGAATTCCCAGGCCAGTCAGAGCCCTGTAGGATGTGTGTGTAGTCCTGTCATAGCTCTGCTTCAGCTGCCCCCACAACAAAGGAGCCCAGTCTGACCCAGAGGGGCTCAGCAGGCCTCCCACAACACTCTCCGCTGACATTTCCCCTTCTTGGGACACCAGGGCTGCAGGAAAGCCTGCTAACATATCGACTGTCCAGCTGGAACAAGCAGATGGATAGCAGCATCACTTGTGGAGACGGCAGAAATAACAGGCTTTTAGTAGCTGGGGTTGAATGAGATGGGTTGTGACTTCAAAGCTCTTTGGTTTGAACTCTCAGAACTTCAGGGGAAGAAAACAAGGTGTTGACAAGTGTGGAAAATAGACTTTTATCCTTTGGCAAAGTAGTGTTTCTCAAGGCTAATATGCCAATTAAAAAACAAAATAAGCTAAGAATGTGAAGTAGACCGTTAATGCTGACAACCAAGGAAAAGAAAAAAGAAAAAAAACATTAAAGAAAGTCAAAAGTAAAGATAAAAGTAAGATTTTGGGCTACTTACCTGTCTAATGAAGAAGTCCCCATGGATCAAGGACACTAGGCCAAAGTTGGTGTATTTGAACACATGGTCCATCAGCCACATCATTTTTCGTACCACCTGCAAGAAAGAAGAAATTCAATAATCATTTAAACAAACTAACAAAAAAAGGAATTAAATAAGCACAGTTTATTGTCAGCAGCACAAACTGATGCTGCCCTTCTGAGCATTTCCGCCCTCATGACCTGCACCCACGTGGCTTTGGCTTACTGTCCTTTCAGTGCTAAGAGGATAAAGTAGGCCGGGGATGCAGTTGTTGAGGCGAATCATGTCATCATGTTTGTGCAGTGTAGCTCGCTTCCCCGATCCAATGACAGCTCTCAGCAAAAAAAGAAAAGAAAACAACAACACTGCCCTCTGCATTTATTTTTATAGTGCTAGAAAACTACAGGAGTTCTATAAGAATGCAGGCATGACATGCATTTAACTAAACACATGTTGACTGAAGTTAGTGATCACTCTCGGAGGAATAGATGTGCATGTGCACTGACATCACACTTCCCTGTCTGTTTACAGTGATCAGTGTGAAATAATACAAGGCAACCAGTATCTGCACACTCCCATCACTATTGCTCTTTCTCAAGCAGCTAATAAGCACATTCCCCTTGGTCCTATTAAAACTCAAAGCATGAAACTATTAACAGAGTACAACAGTAGTTCTAAAACATTTAACGCTGGAATTCGCTAAACGTCACTAAGAATCAAAGGGAAAGTTTCGTGTAGTGGTCAAAAACAATTTTTATTGTGCCCTTAGCAGCTGACTAGACAGTTAAAATCAGGGACGTTCCTGGTGACTAATTTACAAGTCAAGCAACATCAACTTCTTTTCAGCGTCCTCTGTCCTGACTGGTGACCAGCTGGTTAGCCTCATACATGTCCACTGGTCTGGTTGACACATGTGCAACACACAGACAAGCAAATAATTGCATGGACATTCACAGCCACACACCAAAAAATAAATAAAAATGTAGTTATCGTGGAAGCTCCTCACTGTGAGTGAAAATACAAGGTTCAAAAATTAAACCACAGGGGGATTACAGCAGAAACGACTGAGCTATCAGATTAGGTTTATTGTTACAACCACTCTCAACCAACTTAACAAGCACATTTTAAAGATGCTAACAGAGGAAAAGTGGCTAAAAATAAAACTATCCATCCACCTTGCCACAAGCCAGCAGCCACGGCAAAGAAGTTAAAACATGGAGGAGGAAAAAAGAAAACGTGTGGATGTCCTGTTATCTGGCAGATTCAAAATGATGCAAGTACCTGGCATTAGATAGACAGTTCTTCTATCTGGTAAATATAAAGGCATATACAGTATCAAAGGTATGTAAAGGTATATATTATAGGGTAAAAAAAGTCACAAATAAAGCCTTAAGAAGACAGTAGGTCACATACGAGCTTTCTGCAGCATTCTTTTTAAAAATCATTTTTTCAAAATCCTACATTATGTGAACACATAAAATACCAAATGTCATTTTGATCACTTCGCAGCTGGAGTTCCCTAATACAGTAAACAAAACGGCTGTTTAAAGCAGCCAACTCCTGTGTTTATGTTCGAATCAGACCCACAGCAATCATTTTAATAAAAAAATAAAACATGTTTTTTTATTTAGTGGTGTCCCACTGCACACCACTGTGTATCCTCAATTTCCTCAGTTACTACAACAGAGGTGAAACGTTCAAAACTGGCATGACCCACATAGTCACAATAGCCACATTAACGTGAAATGCTTAAGGATGAATTGAGACAAGAATTATGTTTCCAAATTAACATAATTTTAGCCGAAAGGGTTTTCAGGGTGATGTTTGCTCTCACAGGAACAGCCCGTAGGTCCAAACGTCCGCACTGCTTTTTGTATAAAGATGTTGACAGTGCATCCTTAACAGTGTTACACCCTTTCCTTAAGGGGAGGTCACAAGAAAGCAACACATCCCTGTCCTTTCTTACCGTTCCCTTGTCTTGCAGGCACATCATGAGTGTGCACACATCTCCTGTTGATTGGTGGTTGACGATGACCATGGCTTCTTCCTCGGAGATCGGCCGCACATCATCACCCCATTCTGTTACTGTGAGACAAAACAAAAAGACACATGCACTTTGAGCAAACACGCTGTGCAAGTAATACCCTTCAAACCTTTGGAGCTTTAATGTAAACAAAGTTTGTATTTGCATTAGTTTTCATTAAACCTCCTCCTGTGTTTCTGCAGTGTAACATCTTACAGTGATGTTACACTGCAAGATGTATTTTTATGCCATGGCTTATCCGCCTCACAACGAAGGTTCCCTTTTATCTCAAGTGTTTCTGACCTCCTCAGACTTTCTCACCTCTCTTCTCTCCATCAGTGGCTGTTACTTATTTGTTGTGCCACATGATTTGTGTAAGTTATGTTTCAACACTGTGAAGAACCGCTGAAAGAAGCAAAAACCGGGAAATTAAGATTGCTTAATAGTTTGCCATTTCCGTGGGGAATAAATAAGATCAAAAAACAAATAAAATATTGACATTGATGAAGGCCCAGTTGGTTTTTTCTGCGATTCTGAAAGGAGTTTGCGAGTTGTTGCAGGCAAGTTGGTGTCTTCCACTCAAACTGTGACCAACTCAGGTAATCTGCTAGCAACCAAAGCAATTGCAAGCAGGTTTTCCGTGGAGCACGGTCTACTTAAGCAACTATTACTACCAGTCATGAAATACATATTTTTCTTTAGCGACCAATTGTTGTCAACTGGACACCAACTGGTCTCTAGGCCTGTGTGACTGGAGGCTAACACACATCCTGCTCCCGCATTCATACGGTCATCACTGGCCTGAAGTATCACATAGAAACCTCAATAAGTAATTATGTCTGCCAAAGTTTCAAGCTCAGCCTTTTTAAAAAAAAAAAAAAAAAAAAGAAAAGAAAAGAAAAGAAAGACAATCATAAACTGTATCTTCCAGAAGTTTTTCCATTCAGGCGCTCCAGTTTGGAACGACCAAGCGGAAAAATGAATGTTTTCAATCCATCTAAAATTCCTGGTCTGCTTCCAGACCCATCAGCATTCACTGTAAACTGTTAAGGATTTAAAGGTATTAAGCTGAGAAATAAATACACAGAGGAATCAAAAACAGTTTGTTTAAGCCAACAGGTTTACTGTGAGCATTAGTGAGCCAGACAGGTGTTTTATTTTACCAACACAGCAACAACAGAGGGAGCGCCAAGGTGTCTCTATTAGTGAAATCCACTTCGTCTCTGTCCGTAGTTATACCTCTGGTTGAAAAACAGAGACAGTATCCCTTGTTTCTTGTTCCTCATGCCATAACTATTCCTGCACTGTGATAAACTATCAGCCACCTGCCTGATTTGCATACTCACCCTACCTGGATCAGAAGGTTTATTCACACGTATCTACCCCCTAAATGGGCTGTATAAACATTTACACTGTGCTGTTAATGTGACCAAATGGGTCTCAGACCACCTCCAGAGGTGCCTTGGATGATTACATCATGTACAGCGAGATTTTATGAGTTTCGCTGTGCCGAATTAGTCATCACCGAACATGCATATTCATCTGAGCTGAAGGTAGACAATAAACTGCTGGTCTGTGGTTTGGAAATGAGGAAAAAGAAGTGAGTTTCAGGAAATGGTAGCGCAGTCACTTTCTCTATTGACCTAGCAAAGCAAAGAAGAGGAAACAACCCCTTTACAAATAAAAGGATGACTTTCAATGTCGCTTTACTGATGAGAATTTTATTTTGTGCATTGTATGAAATCAGATTTTGTTAGCCATTTATTTCCCCAAAAAGGACTAAATCATGTTACAGCCTCAAACATCTTAGCATAATCGTGTTATTTTTGGGGGGGTGGAGAACTTTATTTTCAGTAATAAAAACATCAACACAGCAAGTTCTAAAATAATCATCAGGATTTGTGTCAGACAGACAACAATGTTGTTGGTATGGGAACGCCCCGGCAGAAATAACATTTTCATTTGGATAAGCAGAACGTTAGGTCTACATCCTGTTACAACAGAGCTGAGCCTTATTTGCATGTCCATAAATAATTCTTCCCTCCTCAGTAAGACAACGTAAGGCATCCATGTACGTCTGAAGGGAACCGGGCCTTTGTCCGCCGTCAAACTGATATAAATAAGACTAACCAAAATATAGCTGCAAGCAGTATTGTGCAGTTCTGTGGGTCAAGTATAGAAACATCAAGCAGGGTACACTGCTGCACACAGGTGCACCCAGGTCTCATCTACCCACAGAACCAGTCTCATCATGATCCCACAAAATGTTATGCAGATATGACTCATTATCTCAGTTTACGACTTTACTGCCAGATGTCACGGCAAGTGACATTTGGATGAAGGTACATTTACAAAGAAGTCTGGTTCAATTAAAATAAATAAATGATAGGTGAAATAGTTATGGAAACACCAGATAAATGATCACCCAGTTAGTGTTCAATTATGCCAGTAGAAACGATTTCATGTCCATAATAACAAGCACCACAACTTTCACAGGCAATATAGCCGCCACGTGCAACAGCAAACCACGAAGACAAGGGAAATCGAAACTGCTGTGGTTTTGTGTGGTCAGGACCTGGTTTAATATCAAAACAGTCTGGCCCGGGGATAGGCATGATTTGTGTATACTTGCATTAAGGTTTTAAAATAAAAATCTAATGCCATACCTGTGTTTTTTAAAAATTAAATATATATAATTTCTTTGTTTTCAACCATTATATTGAAGCGTGTAATACCGTGTTGCTCCCCGAAGGCTGCAATAATTCACCTAGAATGCATTTTTCAACTACAAAAATTTAAATCAAATGCAAAACCAACTACCATGTTAACTGTCAGGCCTCTGAATGATGAAGTGTCTGAGATGGTGAGATGAGATGCTGCTGTTCAAACAGAAGAAACATGCAAAAACGCGGGCTGCTCCTTTATTTTCCCAAGGCGTCAACACAACAGATGGACTCGCCTGTTTGATCGAGCATGCGTGTTAGGCCAACATTATGCACTGTAGTGCGGGACTCATGCCAAAAACAGAGTTGAGTGTAAACTGCAGCAGGTAAAGCTAACACAAGTCAAACACTACTTTGCACAGTCTAGAAGTTCGAAGAGTGAGATGACTGTACCAGACTATCATGGTAAAGCAGAGCCGAGCCAAAATGTGAAGCTTTTGATTTACTAGTCAACCTCCATTCAAAATATGGTTATAAGATTTGGGTAATGATTAAAAGACCGAGGTCAAAAATACAAGCAGCAGAAATTAGGTTTCTCTGTAGCATGGCTAGGATCCACCACAGACATAAGGTGAAGGAGTTTGGAATTGAGCCGCTGCTGCTCTGTGTCGAAAGGAGCTACCTGAGGTAGTTCGGTCATCTGGGAGGTTTTCCATGTACACCCAAATAGGAGAAAACCCCAGGGTAGATCCACAACTAGCTGGAGAGATTACAACCAATCAAACCTAGACTAAAATGAGCAACTCCACTCTGGAAACTGAAACCAAACTCAGTTCAATAAAAAAATATAACTAAATAAAACAAAAATCATGAAGCCTTACTGATTATAATTATAAGCCATCATGATTGTTAAACAGGCCTTTACTATGAGTTAATGGTAGACTTGCTACAGTTTCCATGTAATACAATGTTTCTACCTTTCAAGTGCAATTTAACAATGTCCAGTGCTCGTCAGCAGCTATAGCAGTGGATCTCTCTCTGATTTACATGGTCAGGCCTCTATACAAAGCATAAGGGCTACTTCACTACATTCACCTTCATCTGATTGTTGTCAGAATACACAGGGAGCTGCAACAATGAAGGAAACATGGTTCGTGTAAGATAAGGGGTGACAACAGTGGCGCTGCAGGAAAACACACGAAGCTTCCTCTCCACATTAAACACACTTCAGCAGCTTTGCACATTAACAGAGCATCAAAGAGGGGGAAAATTCAGCTGGGCTGCAGTAGTCTACTTGTGAGTCTTGTAGTTTGAGGAGGGTCTGACAATTTCCAGGTCTGTGTATTGCAAATGTTGCGTCAGTCAGTCTTTAGGGTACAGAGTGACTGAGCTCTTCCTGCCTATAGAGAAGCAAATTTCAGGATATAAAGTCAGAGGATTTTTCCACACAAGAAATATATGGGTAATGGGGTCAGGAATAATGTCCTTCCCTCACAGGGAAGTCAATGATTTTCACACGTGTTAAAAGCTCTAGTTTACCGTGTGCTGCCAGATAAAGATAGACGGAAGATGTCTGGTTAAAGTTCAGCAGAAATTTAAAAAAAAAGAAAAGAAAAAAAAAGATGAAGTTCAAATGAACGTTTCTATACATATGGTAGCTTACAGAGAAGAACATGAACATGCAAAAGTGTGTGTAGTAATTTGGTTAAAACGGGAAGCTCACATTTCTTGTTCCCACTACTGTGTGCGTTCACACATACAAGGTCTTCACAGTTAATAAAAAAAAAAAACATGCCAATACATAAGTTATTACACAAGAGGTGTACAAAGAGGGCATTGCGAAATCAATCGTGATGTAAATTTTTTTTTTGTTTTTTTTGCCATGACTGGTGACAAAAATGGAAAAGGTTTTCATCTTTAAGATGAACCAAACCATTTTTATCCAAATTACATTTTTAAACAGAACTGGTCCGGAAACTTGACAGAGCATAACACAAACGGGAGGTTTCGAACCAACAAATGACTAAACTGATAAACTGCCTGAGGAGCAAAACTGCTCCTAGACTGGAGTGGGCAACATAATATTGTGCTGCAATTTATGTGGCAAGCTTCTCCTTCTACTGCTGCTGCTTCTTTCCCTGAGACAACTCACTCTACTTTTTAATAGTTGTAAAACAGCCTGAAATATTAGAGCTTCAACCAAGAGAAAAGCAAAAGCTTGAGTTTTACTTTGCCTCTTTATTGTCACGACTTTATGGTTGATGTCTCTGGGTCTTGGGGAGGAGTTCAGTTTTTCCCAAACACAAGGTGGCGAGCAGTTGCTAAACGCCATGAGCTGCATCTTCGAGGGAGCTTTAATTGATTCCCCCCCCTCCCCAATTAAAATAAATTCAAATAGAACTGGAAGCCTTCTTAATTGCCAATTTATCCCAGCTCTATGATTCAAGACTAATTGTACCCGAGTAAATAAAAAGGTCCCTCAAATAAAAGTTTGAAATCTGTTCATTGTGTCACTTACATAACAGGCAGAACCCAAAACAAGACTTGCGTGATAAAGCTGTGAACATCACTCTTTGTTTGTCCCTCTGTCTTCATTTTATTCAAACTTTGCAGGCAAAAGCACATTGTTTAAAGTTTGTCAGATGAGTACTTCTCCTTTTTCTCTTCTCAGTTACCAGTGTTTCCTCTACAGTGACTGCTGCCTGCTCCGCGTGTAGGAGGCATGTTTATTTTTGGCTATCTTTATAAGGACATTTGATGCAGTCCAAAGCATCTTAGCACAAGTTTAACATTACAAATAAGTGCTAAACTCTTAAAGGAGTGTTTCAATTTCAGCATTTGTGAGTACGCTGGTCTGAGTGGTGTAAATGCCATATAGTGATCAGCACATGGGTCTGTGCGGACTACACTAGACGGCGCACCCTTCAAGTAACCTCTGGAGTGACGACTCTCATTTCTCCATCTGGCAATCTGAGGGACAAGTCTGGGTTTGGCGATTGCCAGGAGAACGGTACTTCTCTGACTGCATTGTGCCAAGTGTGAAGTTTGGGGGGAGGGGATTATAGCATGGAGTTATTTTTTAGGAGTTGGGCTCGCTCCCTTAGTATCAGTGAAAGAACGCTTAATGCTTTAGCACATTAAGACATTTTGGACAATTTCAAGCTCCCGAATTTGTTGGAAAACTTTGGGGATGGCCACTTCCTGTTCCAGCATGACCAGTGCATAAAGCAAGGTCTATAAAGACATGGATGAGCGAGTTTGGTGTGGGAAAACTTGACTGCCCTGCATAGAGTCCTGACCTCAACCCACACTTCTGTATGAATGGTCAAAAGGAGTTGAAGCTGTTTTAGCTGCAAAGGGTGGGCCCGCATCATATTAAACCCTATGATCAAGAATGGAATGTCACTCAAGCACATTTGTGTTTAATGGTAGATAAGCAAATACTTTAGTTAATATAGTGTATGACATGGTGGTAACCACCTGGACATCAGCAACAACAACAACGATCTGACAAACAAAACATTTCATATGTGGATGAGGCTAAACCAAGTCTTACCCATCGAACATGCATTTGAAGGGCTATCAATAAATGAGAGCAGGCCAACGATTAGACTTTGATTTCATTTGATTTATTGTCTCTGGTTTCATGTGACAAATGATGTCATTCATATCTAATCTGCATGAACAGTTATTGAAAAAGCATCACACCACAACCTGCCCATTCTGCACCGACACACATGTATGTAACAAATGTATCCTTCCAACTGTCCTCTTTTTCCAAACAATAACTTAATGATTGTCTGCATGCAATGTATTTAGGCGACATCTATAAATGACAGCTATATAAACATGGGTTACAGGCAGGGCTCTAGTTCCTCCACAAGAGTAAGATCTGCTTTTGTGTTTCCAAAAATTTATTTTTGAGTTTTAACTTGTTCCACCTGCTGCTAACTGTTTAGCATGTTCAAAGTGATTTAGTCATATAGTGCCAATCCACAAGTAATTCGGCACTTCATTAGAGCTATTAAAGAACTCACTTTGTACCTGCAAGCATGAACGACAAGTGATGACACTTAATGGAGGAAGCTCCCGGCATGCTAGAACATTAGAGATGATTAAAGCTTCAGTAAATGCAGAAAATACAAAGAACTAACAGCAGCAATACAACAGCTGCAGAATTATGCCTCTAACACATGTTGCAGGCTGGTGTCCAAGGTTGTCTTTGAATGTACCTGCATCTCAAATTCTCATAAGATCTCACCGAGGGTAAAAAACAAAAAAAGGGGGGAAAGTAGAATAAAATAAAGAACTGAATTTATTATTTGCATGTTTAATCAGGCCTTTGTTTCACCTCCAAAGATAAGACACTTGATCCACACGCACACACAGAAATCAGTCACATACTTTGTGAAAAATGACATATCTGTGATACAGTGACATGGGTACATGGGGTGTATGTACCCTGAAGGCAATGTCATTTCATAAGGAGCATGCCTTCATGCTTGCTGAAGTCCCTATTTTTGTGGGCGAATAAGTGATATCACAAAGATGGGTCATCTGTCAGATAGAATACATTAGGGAAATTGTCTTTGAGATATGACACAGTTTGCGCAGCAGGATGACAGCCAGGCTGCAGGCACAATGTCTAATCCGGTATCTATGGTCAGCTAAACGGTGTACCGCTGACCTTGCCTGTCCATCCCTATACTTGCTTCTCTCTGTAGAGGACAGATAATTGGCAAGGTATCATGACATCTCCTTCACAAAAGTGGCTTTCAATTGGAGTGTATAGCTGCATGATTCGGGGGGAAAAAATGGTTACAAGTATGTGGCACAGTTACAGATTAAATCTAGACACTTATTGCTTAAAAACCCTGCCTTTCTGTTGTGGACATTAAAAACATATTTCAACTAAAAGTCAAGCAAATCAGGTGGAGCTGAAAGGAAGGGACTTTGACCGTGAAGCCTATCTCCCAAGGGCATCTGCCACTCCCCACTGGTGTCTTCTGCCATCACTGGAGGGATGAGAGACAACAGGCCCAGGCAGGAGCATACTCCTGTGCCCGGGGAAACCTGCATGGAAACCATGCAGAGGGAAATTGAGAAATGAATAACACGAGTTTCGTCTGGTTCGTTGGCGAAACCCAATTACGACCTTTACTTTCTTTAGACAGAAAGTCTTTGGACAACAAGCGCTATCATCGTTGCATAAGCTGAAGTACTAAACTAAAGCTATTAGCTGTAGTTACAAGAAAAAATGTATTTATCAAGACCAAAACACAAGTAAAATTGGGACTGAAGACTTAGACATGAATGGATGAATGAAGACATAGAATGCAGTAATAAAATAAATGTAGACCCTGTTAGCTTAAAGCAAAAATCTTGTTATTTTGTGAATAAACACACTAGAAAAAAATGCCAAAGACTGGGCAACAGAGATAATTTAAGTTCATTTTTTAACTGCGAACCTCATTTGAGTGACTCAGCGATTGCCTGCATGTGATGCATTTAGGGGAAATCTGTAAATAAACATGGGTTACACTCCCTGAATGGGCACGCCTATGTTCTGTTCCTCTAAAAGAGGAATAAGATCTCCTTTCATGAGTTCAGAAAAAAAATTAAAATAAATTCTTGAACAACCTGTCAGTATTGACAGTTTCTACATGACTCACTCAGTTATTACCTTGTCATTTTAATTTAATTATTTAAAATGTACTTGAGTAACCTTGAGTAACCGTACCTGCTGCTAACTGTTCAGCACGCTCACAAAAGGACTTAGTCATTTAGTGTGCAATTTATTCAGCACTTCATTAGCAGATATTAAAGTACTCA
>VOQK01027378.1:29726-51354 GCA_015052645.1 Benitochromis conjunctus
TGCTCCGTTAATTACTATGGGATGCCCCCTGTTGGCTGTCTGTACAACTGCATGTATGTAGGATCCATATCCAAGGACATTTGGCATTAAACTGTCCTAGAGAAGCTATTGCATACATGAAATCCTATTTGAGAATATGGGAAAAATTTTTAAAAGCCACATTAAATTTGGCATTTTGAGGTTATCCAAACAGCTAAAGACACAATCAAGGACGAGCAGGTAAAAGAAAAAAATAAAATGATCAAAAAAAAATATCATGCCAAGTTATTATTTAAATCAATATGTTATTTTAATCATTAAAAAAATATGTACATATTTAATTTCTACAAGGTCAAGTGCAGAAGCTCAAATTGTAAACACTACTAGAAGCGAGTGTATGTGCTCCTCTGTGGAGCAGGCTGAGCTCCGCCCTGCTGCAGCTGGTGACGGAGCTGCTGGGAGTACGGGTCCTCCAGAGACTTGACTGACACCGTCGTCTTGGGCCCCGTCTTCCACTCGATGCCGCTCTCATCCACCACCGAGGCCTCCACGGTGACGGTGTGGGTGCCCAGGATGGAGAAATTCAGCAGGAACTGGGTGCTGAAGTAGTCGTTGTGGGGCTCGACACGCTGCTTGATCTCATTTGTTTTAGTATCTAGTGGAATCTGAAAGGCAAAAAAACCTGTTTACAAAGTTTATACCGGTCAAATTGGTGTAATTTGCGCTATTTTAATCAATCTATACTATGTTGTTGTGAGTTGTCCAGTTTTGGAGATCAGCTGAGAAGATCTCTGACATTTCTTAAACATAGTGAACTACATAGCACCTCAGAGAAATCACAAGTTCATCACTCACAGCAACCCTAATGTTTATGAAGCCGCTTTGTTAGATACACATGTTCTACTGCTCAGTAATGAAAACATCCAATCAGCCATCCAGATAGCATCGTCTCGATGCATACAGGCATGCAGATGTGATCAAGACAAGCTGTTTCAGTTCAAACTGAGCATCAAAAGTTAAGGTTCATTTTTGGACTTTTCGCCTTTATTTGAAAGTCAGGTAGAGTAGACAGGATAAAGTCAGAGAGAGAGAGCAAGGGTAGATGCAGCAAAGTGTCAGGGGTCGACCTTGCATGCAGAAGAGCATCTCTGACTGCACAACACAGTGAAGCAGCTGCAGAAGACAGGAACAGGAAGCTGTGGCTACAATTCACACGGGCTCATCAAAATCAATCTCTAGAAGACTAGAAAAACATTGATTGGATGAATCTCAGTTTCTGGTGTAAGTTTCAAAAATAAATAAATACATTTAAAAAACAAAAACTTGACTGTCTTAAACTGGGACTCATTTGCAATCATCTGTTATTATTACTATTAAAAAAAATAGTGGAAACCTGATCCTGCAACATATAACATGCTCTGTCATTGTAAAAGTGACAATAAAAATATGAATTGTGATGTCTAAGTTGTTTAAGTGTTAATACAAACTAAGTATATAAAAAAACTTGACTGAGGCCACACACCTTGTAGTCAGGTCCCGTCTTGCTCTGAAGAACTGAGGTAACGTTAAGACAGACTGACTGGATCTTCCTGAAGAGTCCCGGCGTTGAGCCGTGCTGCACCACACCCTCCACCTTCAAGGTCAGCTGCTGAGTGTTCTGCACTGGGATTGGCTCGCTCGGTGTCCGTGGGGATGGCGAAAGGGCGAGCTGGAAAAACACAACACATAAACCTTCAGCATACCACAGGAAGGATGTCTTCCTCCCTCTGATGAATGCCCACCTTATCGACCAAACCAGCCAAGAGAGATGCGAACGTTAAAATACCAATGTGACACTGTGGAAATGTCTCATGCGTTTCTCTTACAGCGGGCTATTTTCTGAACTGTTTCTTGGCTCGACGCACTGCTTTCCAAGAAGCCCAGCCAAAAGCAGTCCAGCACATAATCCTCATAAAATCACAGAAAGGTGTTTTTACATAATATGTGAATTAGTGCGCTTTAGAAGTGCTGGCTGGCAGATTTGACCTCGTTTCCAGTCTTTGTCCTGAGCTGAGCCTGCCTGTATTAGCTACATATCTACTCCTAAGCAATATCAATCTTATTATCCAAGTCTGGGTAAGAAAGTGATTCATTTAACAATAAACAGCTAGCTTGGGGGGGAAGACAGCCTGTGGTGACTGTGCGTTAGAATATGCATATTATTATTGTGCCTTCTCTTTAAACCAACTAAAAACAGTTACCTTGATGCTGGTGGACTGCAGCTTTTGGAAGAAATATCTCTGGAAAGACAGCGGCACCTTCAGCAAAGCTATGACAGCATCACAGAGACAGCTGGTGTGCTGAAAAAACAAGCAACACATTTTCATCATTTGCTGCCACTTCATTTTTGTCATTTCCATTTTTTTTTTCCAACCTTCAAGCAACTGAGTGGGTCATTTATGACCCTCGCTCTACTGTAATATGAAACATTCTCCCAATTTAAGTTTCTATTTATTTTTTACTCGACTTCATTTATATGTGCGACATGGTTAACGCAAAGTTGTGTGAGGTAGTTTGCGACCCCCCAACATGAACTTTTTTTTGGCTTTTAACATTATAGATTTTGGTTGTTTGTCTCTCCGTGTTGGCTCTCACCCTCCAAACACCTGGGATAAACTCCAGCTGTCCAGATAAGCACTTATAAAAATGGATAGGTGGCTTTTATTTTATTGTAATGCCTAATTTACTGGTAATTATTCAACTTTGACATAATTTTTTAGATATTTTAGTAAACTATGGCTTTTACTAAATATAAAACATATTTTGCCTTGGTTTTTCACCGCAGGAAAAGTAATGTGATAAAAAAAATGTTTTAATTACTTTTTTTTTTTTTTATAAAATAAAAAAAAATATATATTTAATTTATTGAAATGCAAAACACATTTTTGTTTATGAGATGTCCAAAACTAACAGTAAAAAGCATATCCTAGGGTTAAATGAGGTAACACAGACTCTGTCAGATCTACAGCCCTGTGACACTCTCCAGTCTGTCACAGGGCTAACGCGGCGAGATGGACAACCATTCACACCTACGGCTAATTTAGAATCACCAGTTAACCTAACGAGCATGTGTTTGTCTGTGGGAGGAAGCCGAAGTACCTGGAATCAAGCCACGCATGTGTTTCTGCACAAAGTGCTTGAAATATTACAAAACTGCAAACAAGATGTAGATTTTGTTTTTAATAAAGGAAAAAGATGGAAAAACACTCCGACCTTGACGACTCCACTGGATTTTGCTGTACATCAAAGTATCACAGAGTCATCACCTCAACTATGTTTTGGTGTTATTATACTGCAACACAGAATTTACTCGATGTACCTGAAATTTTACAGTTTTTTCAGTGTTACTGAAACAAAGAAAAATAAAAACAGTCGTGGACTGATTAAATAAATATACTTTTAGTCACACAATTTGGGAATTTTAAGTCCTTTTTGCATAAATATGATGAATTAATGTCCTTAGGACAGGTATGGTACATAAAACAAGTCATAAATGATTCCACTCTTTCATTTCAGTAAAAGCTTTGTTGCTTGAGGGTCCACCAGGTTACATTTTTGTGATTATAGTACTTGTTTAAATACTGTTACAGACGTTAACACAGACTCACACAAGCAGCAAATGTAAACAGAGTAAGCTTAGCTCGATAAAGGTTTGGACAGTCTGTGGCATTAGTACCACACCATCGATGATGAAGCACTGTGTACTGAGGGTTAATCTTACCAGATGTGAGACAGGAGGGTGTTTCTTGGTGAGGCTCTCCACTTCCTCCAGCACATGGTTGAAGACCGACATCATCCGTCGCTCATATTCGCTCTCCGTCTGGACTGACCCCACAGTGCCGTACTCCTGAAAACTACATTACAGAAACAGATGGAAGACATGTCGGGGGAATTCATAGAAGGGATTTGTTGCCGCAAAGCCTTTTCTCTACAGATCACTCACGTACACGGTCCAGTGGAGGAGCTTTAGTCATATAAAATAAGGTGCATTTACTTTTATTACACTGTCATGCATCTCAAATGTGCAGCTTATAAAGAGCTACCTCCACACGTCATGCTGGAAGCTAATAAAATAAAATAAAAATATAGAGGAAAGACCCTTAGTGTTAGTATTTGTGATTTTGGTAAAAATCTTATTACAAATTGCTCAATGAGGCATTGATGGATGTGTTTTCTGATACTCTGAACGTCTACCAGACTGTGACTCTACTGCTTTCAAAAAAGCCTTGGTGTTTTTCCTGTACTATATGTGCTGATTTTCATAAACCTAGTCTTTGACACGTCCTCCATACTATAGTAGTTAAAAAGACCAAAACTAGCACTGAAACTCAAAAACTGAACTAAAACTAAACATTTTCAAACAACAGAAGATCTGGACTATTCTAGAAGATAATACACCTGTGGTATCGAGCTGAAAATCTAAGGCGACTTCCTTCTCGAGTGACTGCCATCACAAGATTTTTCAGAAAACCTGATCGCCGATATTTTTACTAGATACACCTGCGTTATCAATTTGAAACTCCTACGTTGCCTCGTTCTCGAGTTATCGCATTCACAAACCCGGGTATCCACGTCGCCCGCCTGGCCAGCAGGATGACAATAATCCCCCATCAGCCTTTTACGGCCGAGGGGTAAAAACTAAACTGAAACAAGAAATTGCAATCTGGAAAATGAAAGTGAAATACAAGTAAAAACTAACACAATCAAATGATTTGCTGACACTGAGAGCAGCCCTCACCTGGCAGCCTGTGGGTCCAGTATCAAAGCTTCAATTACGTGGGAGACGAGCAAGCAGCTCTGCTGTTGTCTGGGCAAACGGTCAAAGAAAACTTAAGGACATAAGTTATGAGATGAGATTAAATAAAAAAAAAAAATTTAAAAACAAGAGAAGAAGGAAAGTATGAAAGTATGATGATGTGCGTTTAAGGATACAACTCCACATTGCGAAGGGTCGCATAATCTGCATCAAACGACGACTGGTGTAAGTCAGCATAGCGAGCAGCAAGACTTCTGAACTCATCCATGCACACCTTCATCTGGAGAGAAGAGAAACACATCACAGCTTCACAACTATGAACGACTATGAATCACTCATTTCTGACTCTCATCATGTAGAGCATTATATTGTGACAGACAGGGAACTAACAAGAAACAATGTCAATTAGCTGGTCATTGCAAACACACACACACACAAATATATACATAAAATAAAATAAGAGATTTGTGTGATTTACCATCTAATTCCCTTATCGGGGCTCAACACAAGCAGATGGCTCAGACCAAGAATAATAATAATGATAATCAGGCCCGTGTGGATAATTTAAATGAGAAGAAAAGTGATGTTTATCGGTGTTCCCGTCCACCTCTGGTTTATTTTACACAGTGACAGCACAAATAAATTATGAAGCAGCTAAAATTACAGCAGATAATGTAACAAATTTCTTGTAAACGCCTCTGTCACCTAACAGCACCCACTTGGTTACTTTCTGGCAGCTTGCACACTCATTACTCCACTAGATTTATAGTCAAGATTTCAATTTTTTTCCCCCAATATAGATTTGTAATTCATAGTTTAATATCTACTAATAAATTCTGCTTTATTCCTCTAGCTCAAGCTAGGTAAATAAAACAATTATACTGGCTTTTTGTGATCCAGTGAAAAGATACAAGTAAACCTCTGAGCTACTGACCTGGAGGCCCAAAAGGGAAAACTATATTGAACACTGACCTTAAATCAAGTTTGACTCCTAATTAAAACCAAATGCCTCTTCAGCATGATGAATAATCTGCTCCAGTTTGCTGGTGCATTAACAGAAAGCCTAAACAGTGACCTTCGACTGCGCTGTAACCACAAATTCAGAAGAAGTAAATAAATAAAAGGGAGTCAACTCCTCTCAGGCCAAAGTTCAGCATGTCACCTGCATTGAGATGCGGCCGCAGCGCTGCAGTTCATTGCCTGAAGTGAGGGCGATGGTGGTTGCAATGGCGGGAGGAGGGCTGGTTTTCAGACTGTTGCAGGTACAAATGAGCTGCGACAAAGCTTGCAGGGTGTCGATCCGGAGCTTAATAAACTCGCACTGGAATGTGAGCGGGCTCAGAGGAGTGCTGGCGGCCTGCAGGGAGGGATTAATCAGATAAATAAGGACACAGCAGTTAAATAGTTGCACGGGTTGAGTTGATCTAACAAGATTCTGCCGTCGTTAGGTGAGTCATGTCATTAGCAGTTAGAGTTGCTTTGAAATCAGCTCTAATGGCACCTCTCTCCACACTGGCTATCAGCAGCTCTCAGCATCCTGTCACTGGTGATAGATAAACAATATTAATGCTTTTTGACAAGCAGATGCCTGGCAGTTAACTGACTGTGAGGGAGGCGATGCCCTTTTGGTAGGAGCGCAAGGCCTCTGCGATGGCGCTCATGGCTCCACTGTAGTCCCCGTCCTCCACGTGACTCAGGCACTGCTCAGCCTGGGAGAACTCCTTCAGGCTGCTCAGCCAGAAGTAGAAGTGCTCTGAGGCCACACGAGTCCGCACACACTGGTACAGCTCGCTGGAGAACTCGTGGCATCCCTACAGGTGAACGATAAGAAAATAATCATCTTGCCTGAGATCAGAGGCACTCCGTGGCTGCTTGCAACATCGTTTTGATCCAAAGATCTTCTCACCATGCGCGAGGCTTGCCGTGCAATGCGATATACCGTCCAGCCGTTGGCAACGTTCTCCAACTGCTGTTTGATGACAGTCTTTACTTCGGCTGACAGAGACGACTGGCTTGCAACGAAAATCACTGTTGCCAAGGAAACCTGCAGCAGTGACAGTAGGGGGTGATGAGTGTGAAACTCTAGAAATCGGTGATATGTAAGAGGAGTACAACAAGGAAGTAAATATTAACAGGATGCTCCTGTGAGGTTCCTCTACCTGTTCTTAAAACATAAACGCTACATAAAACTGCACCATGTATCATTTAGTCTCTACACTCCAGCTGATGCACATCTCTCACCAGAAGCTCCTGCTGCTTATCGGTGGACGAGTGACTGGCCACCCGGTAGAGATCAACCAGATCCCCCAGCATACCGTCCCCCAGCACAGGCAGGTGGGTGGCAATGGCCGCCAAAGCGTGACACATGAGAACACGAGAGGAGTCGCAGGACAAGTGGAGCTGGCCCAGAAGGAATTCCACCGCCGACTGGCTGAGATGGGGTCGACTTTTCAGCAGCTTAACCAATGAGGTGAGAGCTGTCTAAAGTTGAAAACAAGAGAATGCAGAGATGGGTGTTACTACAGCAAAATGCAGATAAGGGTTGGCTGATGAGCTGAATGTAAATAATTCTGACCTCATTTGCAAAGTCTGTCCAGCTGGTATTAAAGAAAAACATTTCTTTATTCTCTGTTATAAATATACTGTCCCAAAGAAGGATCCTCAAATTAAACAAGACCAAAGCCTCAAATAATAAAGCCAGAGTATGTACAAGTAATCCCTGTGAGCCAAAAGCTGAAGCTTCAGATTGCCCAGTTTCTGACAGTTTTTCTACTCTTGGCTCTGTATGACGTAACTGATAATAAATATCCTTCAAAGGTTATCTCCCAATGCTCTGGCTGTAAGGAAAGCAGACACACCCACCTGCTTTTTAAACCTTCTGTTGTGCTCCCAATCACAAGAAATGGAGAGGAAGGGAGATAAAACAGCTATTTTCAATAAAAGGCTTGAGCTTTGCTTCACTGTAAAAAAAAAAAAAAAACTTCTGTAAAGCTGCAAAACCCCCAAAACAAATGTGATTACCAGACCTCTGACCCATCTACCAACTCAACTGTTTTGTTTGAATTTGCATAAGCCTACACAGTCCTACAGTTCACCAGTGACCTCGGGCAAACCATCTGTCGCTAGGGAAGAAAAAAAAAAAAGGTGTATTTGTCAAACAACTGTAAAAACCTCCTTTTGATTGCTTTGGTTGTTAGCATACTGTTATAGAAGTACTGTGACGGACTTGTCTACACACACCGTCTACCTGATTTTAAGCTGTAGTGAAAGTGCGAAAAGTGTAATGTAAATTGAAAACAAGGAGTATTTGCCTTCAAAGTAAAAGCTGCGCCTGTTGCAACATGTTGGCTACAGTGCTGACGCACAACTTTTACTTTGAAGGCGAAACTTCTCCAGATCCAGTTTGCGTCACACTTTTTAAAGTTATAGTACTATTTGGCTGATAGTTAGCGAGTATTTTTCAGACAAACATGAAAAACAGGCGACGTGCTATCAACCCAGGCAATCACTAGGAGATTTTTGTTGCGGCACATCCTTTGCAACTAATTTCATCCAGTGACAACCAGAAACCTCCGGGAACCACTGACACCCAGCTGGCGTTACACATTTCTGGCAGACAAACCCGTGAGCCACGTACGCATGACAAACTTCAATTGGTCCAGTGAGGAGGGCAGGAGTAACAGTGAACCAGTCACTGTTATGGTCACGATTAATGTGAGTCGTGCTTTGAATCTCATGGTTCAAAGCACGACTACTGACCAACAAACACAAGATAACTGGTTTTACTCTACTTCACTCTTAAACGTCCAGCCAAACCAGTACACTGACATGGCTGAACATCAGTGTAACTTAAAATGTCAATTTTAGGTTAAAGAACACAATGTCAGGGAGAAGCTGAGAGTGCAACAAATACGTAATGTGTCAGTTTTCATAATGTAAACTCTGCCTCCTTGGGGTCCTAATGTCTTACTTTCAGTGTCGCTTGTGCACAGGGGCTGTTGTCCTGACTGCACAGCATCAGAAGGGACTCCACTCCCAAAACTGTGTCCTGCTCCAGCTGTACTATATCTGAAGAGGCGGAAATACACACGTCAGCAAATATTGTCACACTGAATGTGAGCTAAAAGCACTGATTCTTGACTGGCAATAAAAGAATCCCCCAAACAGATTATTGCCCAGTCTAACTAACCTTTCTCCGGACAGGAAATGGCAATGTTGGTGAGCACTATGACCCCATGAGCTGCTACTGCCAGGTTGCTGTGGTAACAGCATTCCTGTGCCAATTTAACCAGGTCAGTGAGCCGGGGTGGAACCAAAGAGCCACCTGAAAAGAAAGTTTTAGAGAATGCAGATCAGTTCAGCGTGGTGTTCTTTGTTTCCTAAATGCAGTGATTTAAGCACAAACATTACCTCCCACATTACTAAAATACTGTTTGATTGCAATAGTTCCAGAGAGGGTGGAGAGAACGGCCAACATCCCCAGCTTCAAACTGTTATAAGGGATGGTCAAAGCACACTCGCACAGCATCTGCAGAGGTAAAAGCTGTTAGATTGCAGACCGATTTTAAACATCAAGACAACCCTACAGTGCAACTGTCGCCATTTGGGGCTCTACCTGAGTGTTTTCTCTGATCCACAGGTGAGGAGCCTTTTTAGCCAGGAGCTTTAAATCGTTAACTGCAAGTCTCTTCACAGCTTTTCGCGGATCATCTTTTAGGTACTGAAGGAGGAGCTGCAGCTGCAAACAGATTAAGAATTAAATCAGAGGTGCACCACAACAAACCAAAAGAAATGAGGCCTCACTGTGTGCCAGCGAGTTAGGTCTACCTGCTTGGGAATATCTATGAGGGAAGAGGCGGCCAGCTGGGTGAAAGTATGCAGGGAGACGATGACCATGGGGGTGGAAGGATAAGAGTTCACCAGATGCTGTAAAAGCTCTCTGCTGCTGGACGCGAGGCTGGCATCATGATGCATGTGCTGCAGCATGGGGATCAACTTCAGCTTCAGTTCCACAGGAGTGTCTAAACCTGAGGTGGAAGAAAAGATCAATGCAAGCGTTATGTAAAAGATGCAGTGCACGTGACAAATGTTATCTTTGGGTTCAGCAAAACATAAATATGCAGGTTTTTGTGTTTCTTTTTCTCAGTGATTTCAGCATGAAATGAAAGGATAGATTTTAATGGCTGTATTCAGTTTAGTGAGAAAACTAAAACTAAAAAACATCAGTGATAATGAAGCTTTAAACCACGACAGCTCTCGTTTATCTTCACGTGATCCGAGACATTTTAAATACAGAATAAACATCTTACCTTGAATCATCTCACTAACTTTGTTGCAAATTCCAGCTGCAAAGTCTCTGAAAATAAAAAATAAAAAAATTAATAAAAAAAAACACCATCCCATACATCAGAGCTCAGTTTTAGTCATCGTTTCCTTACTTTGACTGTGCAGAGAAGCTCGCAGCAGCAAATATGGCGGCCTCGACTTCCACATTGTCGTGAGAGTCCAGGCTTTGGCGAATACTGTGGTGGGCATTCTTCCTCTCTGGGATGATGGAGGCCAAACTACCAAGCATCCTGAACGCATCAGACAGCAGGAATGCTTAGTTTAAAATCTGAGATGACTGAAAAGACGGTGCACAACAAAAGTGAAAAAGAGAGTGCAGACAGGGTGGAGTGGATGGAGACTAGTATCTGGGTGACTGTTGGCAGAAGGATAGCAGCAAGACTGAAGCAGAAGGTTTACAAGATGTTAGTGAGACCTGCTAAGATGTATCACTTGATGATGGTGGCGCAAAAACGACAGGAGGCAGACCTGAAGGTGTTAAAATTCTCACAGAGAATGCACAGGATAAGAAAGGAGGAACAGCTCAGGTTGAGCATTTTGCAGTAAAAGTTAGAGAGGCACAACTGACATATTTTGGATGTGCAGAGGAAGGATACCGGATACATTGGACAAAGAGTGCCAAAGCCAGGCAAGAAGACAACAGAGGAGGTTGTAAATGTAGCGAAGGAGGACATGCAGAGGGTTGACAGAAGAGTGTGCTAGTGATAGGGTCAGATGCATCGCTCATACTTATTCATCATTTCACATTATTACCTCAGAGTGATGGCTCTGGCCACAGGATCATTACTGTGGATGACTGAAAACACCCGTTTCACAAACTCATCCACGTTGAGAATCTTCTCCAAATGTTTCTCACTCTGTTGAGTCACTTTGAGTACACAGAGACGCAGGAAATTGTTACTGGAAAAGAGAGATAAGCTTCTATTAATAAAGATGTTTGTGGCACAGTAAAGCTTATCTTTATCTTCTCTCATCTTCTAAATACTTTGTTTTGGAGGTTGGTAAGATGTACAATCTATTAAAAAGTGCGTAAGATGCACACATTTATTGATTTAGCTGCTTTTTAATAAAATTTAAGTTCCAAAACTCCACTCAAGTAAGAATAATTTGTTTCTTATTCTTTCTTAAAGTTCAATAAATTCACTTTTTTCCCCCAAATCCTATGAGTTAACTCCTCTCATTAGGAACAGTTTTCCCCTCTCTCTCTCTAGAGAACCCTTTTCTTTTTTTTTCATGAAGAATAATTAAAGTTTGTTTATTTTTAAAACTTTCCTCACACCAACATTTTTTGTATTTATATCTATTCATGCTTTTCTTAATTATATAAGTAAAGTAAATAAAATATACAGCTACTCCCTGAAAATCTTACTACAGTTCAAACACACCCTATGCGCATAATTACACATTAACAGGCCTGCCCTCAATGATCAGTTTACTGAATTTGCTGAATTACTGAGAGGTGTTATTAAAATTTTCTCTACACTCTGAAATGCATTGGGATGACTGCATTAGATTCAGCTATAAAGAAAGTAGGAAACAACGGCCATTAAAAAAATAAATACATAAATAAATGACCATCTAAAGCAATCATACCCAAGCCTGAAGATGTCTGCTAGTTTTAGAAATGCAGAGTTGATGAGGATGGGAAAAGGGTACTTCTGGAAGAGTTTGGGGAACAAAACCACAGCCTCACACTGCTCACCGAGCTTCCCCGACCGCAACCCTGAAAATAAAGTGGAATCTCACCAGTCACAACAAAGCAGGAAGCTTCCATATTGTCACTAACACTTAACACATGACGGGGAAACGACACATCAGATCAGAAAACAATCAATGAGCCATATGCTAAGTCTTTAGCCAGCGTGCTAACACACCTTTGTCCAGCTCCATGAGAGCGGAGTTAGCGTCGAGCTCCTGTTCGCCATAACAAGCCTCTGACAGGAATGAACGTGCGGTGGAGAGCGACATTACTATGCAGATTTTACCCCTTAAAAGAAGATACACTCATGAGATGTTAGCATTTCACTGTTCAGGCGGCATTCTGGAAAACACTGAGGATACAGAGATAGTACATCCGGTCCGGAGATTGACTTTCACAATAAAATGCCAAGTGTCATGGTTACAGTCTAACCCGCAAGCTGCCAAGCAGTTTTAGGGACTGTTGCATTTATAAAGTATATTTAAGTTAAATATCTAAGTGAAATATGTATTAGTATACTATTCTAGTATCACCTTAACATCAAATGATAGATTATGGATGAATCGGTAACACCATAATACTCTGAATAACAATAATTACATTAGAAACCTCATAGTCACGGTGACTTTTAAACTTTTGTTGCTTTAATGCTTCTGTTGAAAATAAATTTTTTACTTGTGATTTTCATAACTTTTGTTACAGTCACAGATATTCAATTTCTAGTTCAACAGTTTGCACAACCTGAAATTGTGTCTTTTCTCACACAACTTCCAATTATATTTGCACCACTAAATTCACTGTTATACATGTGGCATTTGTTTGGCAGTGGTTGTATACACCAAAGTGTATTTACTAAACTAACAACTGTCTAACTGTATTTTGATGAGCCTGTGCAAGGTTGTGTGGGATGATGTGGGACACATATTTTAGTTTCAGTACTTTTTTTTCCTTTCAACCACTGATTGAGTCCGGCTTTGAGTACTGGCCAATTAAAATGACGGATATTTCTAAACATACGAGACAAAGTATAAACATGCTGTGCAAAGAGGGACTAGTTATTAGTTTGATCGTTTTAAAAATATTTAGTTATGCTGAAGGGGCGTCTCCTGTTCAAGTTATGGTGGGAAACTTCACAAAGCAAGCGGAAGCGGAAGCGCTCCTGCCCAGGAAGTCGCCGTTTCTACCAATGGTTGCGCGTAACGCAAGTTTAGCGGGAAATTCAGTCCTTCTGCTCGGACGATCTCTTCGCGGGAAACATTACCCCGACATCGGCACGGAAAAGCGGACCAGCATCAGCTAAACATCGAGGAAAACGTTTACGTTTTTATACCAAAGCCTTCGGATCGAGGTGTGCTGCAGTGCAGGAATGCTTTTCCGCTCAGTGGTGGACAGAGGAGTGGGCAGACGGAGGCAGAATGGTGAGACAGGGATGCGTTTTCTGGCTAGTCTACCGTGGAAGATAATGCAGACTAACATCTTTGCTTTATGTTTGGAGGAGTCACGCTGCCAGGAGTGCTCCTAGATTATCAGTTATTATCAGTTGCACTTGTTTTTCTTTTGCCTTCAGTGTGGACTTTAACGTTAAACTGTACTTTCTTCGTGAATGTGGGGTCTTTGTCGAGCAGTTCAAACTCCCTCCAACTGGTGGCAGTTCAACAATATGTCCTGCTTTATAACTGTAGTACATATTAGGACAGTTTCTCACATTTTGATTGGCTTTACTTTATACAACTCAAGAGCGGATGAGAAGATAAGCGTGTCGATCTATGCTCGTAAGTCACTTTATTAGGTACACCTGGCTAGCACTGGGTTGGACCTTCTTTTGTCTTCCATGCGTAGATTCAACAAGTTGATTGAAGCGTCCCTCAGATATTTTGATCCATAATGACGTGATGGCATCACACAGTTTCTGCAGATTTGTCTACTGCACATCAACGATGCAATGTCCTGTTCTACCACATCCCAGTGGTACTCTATTGGCTTGAGATCTGGTGACTGGAGGCCATTTGAATACAGTGGAGCTCATCGTCATGTTCAAGAAACCAGACTGAGAGGAAGTGAGCTCTGTGACATGATGTTATTCTGCTGAAAGAAGTGGTTAGAACAGGGTGTCATTTTAGTAAAGGGTCACTCACATAGATAAATTCTGAAGTGAGCCAGACTACTAATGCGTATAAAGGAAACCTTTTTAGTGGGAAGATGTTTGAGTATATTATGAAAATATTAACATTTAACTAATTTGATTTTTAAAGCTGAATTTATTTATTTTTTAATAATAATAAGCCTCACTGTTACCATGTTTGGTCAGTCTAAATTCATCACACATACAGGTGATTGTAGTAAATCAGCATAGCTGGGTGGTCCCAATAGAACCCCCCCCCCAGAAATCTTCTGTTAATTTGAAGAATGCATCCTATTTTTTATTGTTGAATAAAATAGGAAACTGCCCATTTGGACTCTTGTGATGTGATCTGTTCACAAGTACAAAAAGCCTGCATTTATGGATTCTTTGACATTTTTACATGGGCCGGTTCTGGCCCCTGGGCTGTATGTTTGACACCCCTGCATTAGAAGGTACACTGTGTTCATAAAAGGTGGTCAGCAACAACAGGCAGGGTGTGGTGTTTAAACGATACTCAGTTTGGTATTTGGTGTGCCAAGAAAATAGCCTCCACATCATTACACCACCAGCACCCTGAACTGTTGATACAAGGCAGGATGGATCCATGCTTTCATGCTGTTTACGTCAAATTCTGAACTTATCATCCAAATATCACAGCAGAAATCAAGACTTTTCAGACCAGAAATCGCTTTTCCAATCTTGTCTTGTCCAATTTTGTTGATCCCATGTGAATAGCAGCCTCAGAATCCTGTTCTTGGTCTACAGGAGCGGCAGCTGGTGTGGTCTTCTGCAGCAATGGCTCCAACATTCAATGTGTTGTGTGCTTAGATGCTCTTCTGCATATCTTAATTGTAACACGTGGTTATTTGAGTTACAGTTGCCTATCAGCTCAAAGCAGTCTGATGATTGTCCTCTTAAATCTGCAATGATTTTTCTGTTACTTTTATTGCTGTGTCTCATTGACTTCCTTCCTCTGACCATGCGTCATTCTCTTCAGCTCTCCCTGCAGATCCCTGGTCCAGGTACTCTCTGAGTTCCCTGCTTGAAGGCTACCAGTGTGTCCGACATGATGAACATATCTCCTATGGCAACCTTGGTGACTCTGTGCCACCGTTTGGATTGGCTTTCTCCTCTGGTAATTCATTTGTGCATATCATTGCAGAGAGAGCAATGCCGTGTTGTCATTAATCTAAGTCTAACTGCGGTGTCTCTTTTCTCCCGTATGTTTTCAGCCAGGGACCTGCAGAACATCCTCGCGGCAGCTAACGAAGAAGGCATTGTTAGGCTCTACAACACAGAGAGCCGTGAATATCCACTCCTTAAAGGTATTTGTTTTGACTTGTGTTCATAATTGTCATGCCATGTATTTTGAAATGTCGGTGGCTAAATGTGTGCGAACCTTGCAGCATGGCTGGCTCATGAGAATGCTGTCTTTGATATCGCCTGGATGCCAGGGGAGCCTCAGTTAGTAAGTGCAAATTTATTCTGCTTAGTCAGAGAATTGCAGAAAGTCAGATCTTTATGCGTCACCCTCAAATGCATGACTTATGTAATTGCATGAACCTTACCTGAGCTAACTAATTTTAGTTTTTGTTCTTTATTTTGTTTGAACTCACTGAAAGCTCTGAAGCCTTTTCTTATTATGTTTTGGTTATCTGCGATCTCTTCAGGTAACTGCTGCAGGTGACCAGATGGCCAGGCTCTGGGATGTGAAGTCTGGGGAGTTGTTAGGCAGCTTCAAGGGCCACCTCTGCAGTCTTAAGTCTGTTGCATTTGCACCAGAGGAGAAAGGTATACCTTTTACTGAGCTAATACTCTGTTGGTTGTGCATTGATGATATGTTGTTGTATCATGTGATTAATACATTTTGTTATGTCACACAGCTGTGTTCTCCACTGGAGCCAGAGATGGAAATATTATGGTCTGGGACATGAGGTGCAGCAAAAAAGGTATTGATCAGAATGGTGGTTCCTAAATGGTTGGGCTTCAGGAATGTCCAGCTGAAGGAGTATATATATTTATATATATTAAAAAAAACAAACAAAAAAAAAACAATTTATTACAGTACTGTGTATTGAGCCACCGATGATTTCTTCACATTTTGCTTGCAGTCTGTAAGGAGCCAGATTTCTTTTTAATTTTTTAACTGATCTCGAGCAATAGTTCTCCAGGCTTTCTGAAGGTCTTTCAAAGTTTTCCTTTGTACATTGGATGCTTTTTTTTTTTTTTTTTTTTTTTTTTTTTGGATTTTTTTTTTTTTTTTTTTTTTTTTTTTTTTTTTTTTTTTTTTTTTTTTTTTTTTTTTTTTTTTTTTTTTTTTTTTTTTTTTTTTTTTTTTTACTTAAAAAAATAAAATAAAAATCCAGTTCTTGTACCCGAGTATTTTCAGAGGAATGGGGGGTGGGTTGTCTTTTTGTTTTTTAAACCACTGAACATTAGACACTGAGTTATGAAGCACTCAAGCATAAAAGGGCAACTAACTCAAGGGATGAACCAATGTTGTGCCTGCACATAATAGACACTTAGCAAACAACCAATTTTAAATCATATCTTTAGCCAGTTTGTTGCTAGCAGCCTGTTGCAAATATACTTAATTTTTTCCTGTTTCTTTAGTTGAATTTAAGAAAAATGCCAAAGATCACACAGTTTAAAAGGCATAAAATAGTATTTTTGCACCAACAAGGTGTTTCCCAAAGAACCATTAGCCTGAAAACCTGTGTGTATTTTGGCATAGTGTGCAGTGTGTCCTTAAAGAAAAGAAAAAAGCCCTTTAGTTGATTCATCTGCTGTTAACTGAAGCCTCATCAATAATGGTCTCAGGCTGTTCTTAAGGAAGGGAAGCAGGGAGAAAAGTCTGAGGTATGCTAGCTCACACAAAAACTGGACTGAAAATCAGTAAATGTTAAATGGGCTGGTTCTTATAAAGCACTTTTCTACTCTGAGCACTACTCTAACATTCACATACATTTATACTCCAATGGATGCACCGGAGAGCAATGCAGGATTAGTATCTTGACCGAGGATATTTGGCACGCAGACTGGAGCAGCCAAGGATCGAACCCCTGACCTTCTGATTAATGTCCTTCAAAAAGTCTGGAGAACTATTCCCGAAGACTGCTTAAAGAAATGACAAGAAAGCTTCCCGTAGCGAGTTAGACTATGTTGAAGAAAAAAGGTGGTCATACCAAATACTGACTGTCATATGAATGCTTTAATCAAACTTATGTCTTTCCCTCAGATGGTTTCTACAGACAGGTGAACCAGATCAGCGGAGCTCACAACAAAGCAGAGACAAACCCTCCCTCTAAAATGAAGAAGAGACGAGGCGGCACGCGTGGCATGGCTCCGAGCGTGGTGAGTTTCCTCGACAATCGGCTGTTTCATGAAATTAAGACAGGGATGCCGCAAATGGAAATCTAATCTTTAGCTACTCGATCTTATTTGCAGGACACCCAGCAAAGTGTTACGGTCGTTTTGTTTAGGGATCAGCACACCCTCATCTCTTCAGGAGCTGTTGACGGGTAAGAAAAAGTCTTTTTGTCACCTTCTCATCTATATTTACCAGACATGCTCAATCATTTTTTGCCTCTTCCAATTCTCCTTATCAGAGTAATCAAGATGTGGGATTTAAGGAAGAACTACACTGCACATCGTAACGATCCTGTACCTCTGCAGACATATCCTTATCCAGGTTCATGCATGCGGACACGACTGGGTTAGTTCCCTAACATGCCAAGCATCACGTTTACCTGAAATGTGCAAATAACCCACAAATAACCTGCATGTCATTTTGCATGTGCTGCAGGATATTCCGGACTCACTCTGGACTCCTCGAGAGCCAACATAATGTGTAACTGCACAGACGACAGCATCTATATGTTCGACGTATGCGGAATAAAAACGACACCAGGTAAAGAAGCTCCTCACTCTGGCTCGTGTGCGTGCGTGCACTAGAATAGACATTTTTCCAGTCACCCATTCATCACTAGATGGTGCTAATGCACTTTATTATAGGGAGCAAAGCGTCCAGCAGCAGGAGCCTCTGCAAATAAAAGGCGTAGTAGATGCTTTGTTTTTTAGTTTCAGATTGGATCTTTAAGTCGCACCCTAAACGTGTTAAAGTCTGAGCTGAAGTTGTGAATAGCAGTGGGCTAGGTTGGTGTCTGACAGTTTGCAAGACAGGCAGACATTTCGAAATGCTGCATGACAGTTTTTTTTGTTTTGTTTTTTTTTTATGTAAATGAAAGAGGAAAGTGTCACTAAATGCACAGAAACTAGAGGAAAGTTCCTCATTTGTCTTTTTATTGTTATATACACAATACTGTACGTTATATCCTTTCCTTTGATTGTCCTTAGGCTTGTTTGTTCTCTGATCTTTGGCAATATTTTGTCATTTTTAAGAATTATGTTTTATCCACAGTGGCAGTTTTCAGCGGTCACCAGAACTCCTCGTTTTATGTAAAGTCCAGCGTTAGCCCAGATGACCAGTTCTTGGCCAGCGGCTCGAGTGACAACCACACTTACATTTGGAAGGTGCGTCCTTGGCTATTTTTTACCTGACATAATGAAAATGGTTTTATTTTTACTCTGGGGGTGTTCTGGTGTTGTGGAACTGCGAATTTGAGGTTTTTGAACATTTTTTGTTACATTTCAGATCTCCGATCCTGAACTTCCTCCCATGACGCTTCAAGGTCATAGCGAGGAAGTGACGTCTGTTGCATGGTGTCCAACAGATTTCACTAAGGTAAGACATCAGTGGTTATACAAGTATGAACACAATTCTAGGCTTTCACTTTGCCTGAGCCAGCTGAAAAGCATGAACTGCATCGTGTACACTGGGGATACGGAGGATCGTGTATCTTCCTGCTGTGAATTGGAGAAGTTTTAATGACCCGAGAAGCACCTGAACCAGCTGCACTTTGCTGGAAGTCGCGGGGCGCTCTGACTTTATTCGATTTAATGAGCTTCTGTATAAAGCCCTCTGCTCTGTTGGCAGATTGCTTCCTGTTCCGATGACCACACTGTGCGCATCTGGCGACTTCACCGAGAAAATGATGAAGTACAGTCATCATTAGGAAAGGCTAACCTAGTAGGCCATGCACGTCCTAAGCTTCTCTCAAGTAAGTGCCTCGCCCACCATGTAGTCTTGTGAATAACTGCTATACAGTCATAAAAGCATAGAGGTTTTACTTATAGTATATTCATGTGAATTTGTGTTCATCATAAATCACTGCTGTCCTCCAATTAAATACAAAACATGATCACATCTGGACTCACGCGGCTCTATTCTGCTGTTAAGGGCCTTCCATCCCTGCTGAGACGACCCCTGCCAAGCCCCAGAGGAGATTGAGCCTTGGTGGCATAGCCTCACCCCAGCCTGCAGCCTGTGCTCCCACTGGAGCCGCCCTGCCCCTTTCTTCCAGCACCACTTCACCCAACCGCTCACAAGACTCTAAAACTGTATCTGTTCGCCACAGAACTCCGCCCACTATCAAACAGTGGTTATCCCCAAGCAACAGATCTTCCGAACAGGTTGGCTCTCCAGCCCATCGGGTTCTGAGCCAGTCTCCCCAGAGCTCAGCAAGCAGCCCCCCCCCCACAGAACGACGGGCCAAACGCAGGCTGGAAACCGGTGACGGCTCATCTTCAAACTGTGAGGGCACTGAGCAGTGCGACTGCATTACTGAACTCTCTCCTGCAGCCAAGAGGAGCCGGACCCTCTCTGGTGTTTGCTGCCCAGCCCAGGAGAGCCCAACACAAACAGACTGCCACACAGAGGATAACAGTGCTGCTTCATCCAGACAGACCGACAAGGAGAACTGCTCTCCCAGAGCAGTGAACTGGCTGTCGGTGATGAGCCAGAAGCTGAGGAAAGGTCAAAGAACCCCTAGAAGTCCCAAAAGTCCCAGAAGTCCCAATGCTGCTAAGAAACAAGAAAGCAAGACACCAGCATCACCAGTAAGTATGAAACTCACAGGTTTGGAAGTGGATTGACGTTCATCTTTTCTCATCAGAAATTATCCTCAAGTTTTGGTGCTGTGATGCAAGGGTGGTGTTATACGTAGTTCAGTTATACTGTAGCACAATCAGCAGTCGATGAGGTGGAGATTTTAAACTGCAGCTGCCCATCAGCCACCTACAGATGCTGTTACATGTTTATTCCATAGAAAAACTGCAACGCATTGTTAAAATGGTCATTTTTCTTTGTTAAATGTTAATGTTTAAATGTGGTGTCCATGTATGTTGTTTTAGCTTTTAAGCTGATCTTTTGGGTATTTTTTTTTTTTCCATTTGTTTTCCAGAATGTGTGCACCCCTCCATCCATGAAGAAGATCTCCATGTATTTTGCAAAAAGGCCTCTGGATTGACCCGGTTGTACCAACGTTGGTGCTTTTCTTTAAGATGGTTTTATTCAAGGTGGTTTTTAAGTGGCACCCACAAACTATACGCCTCTTAAGTTCACTGATCACTGAGATCAGTCACTGAACATTTGATGATGTGGATTTGACATCCAGGGACTGCTATCCATTTTATTTGAATTTGTTCTTTTGGGTTGTTGTTGTTTTTTTGTTTTTTTTCTTTTCCACCTCCTACAGAATTTTCTGATGCTGTGCAGAATTTCTGGCTGGCGACTGAAGTTGCGAATATGACTACTTCTAGAGATGCTTCAGCATTAAATCGAAGAGCCCACATTTAAAAGGCTGATTAGATTTTAAAAAGTTAATCCTCAAGTGCAAGGAAAAGCATTTTTTTCACAGAACAATTTAAAATCTCCTCAAAAAAAATCAGGTTACTTGGTTCATATTGTCAAACCTTTTAACGAACCGCACTGTAAGCTGCTCACAGCTCTATAACATTTGTAAGACAGCCCTCTAAGTCATGTGTTTTCCATGTTTGAGGTTGCGCGTTCATATCGAAGTTGCACACGTGGTTTGCAATATATTTTTTCCTTAGTGAGCAAATTTTTGACTTGTTTAAATGTACAGAAGAACCAGTGAATGATGCTTGATTTATTTGTATTTAATTGATAAATCTAGCTGTAGTCAAATTTTATTAAACAGTTTTCTCTGTGTGCGTGTGTGCACGTGTGTGTGTGTGTGTTAGGGACAGAGAAGGCCTGATGAGGGAGTGGTGAGAGTTTTAGTCGAGCTAATTAAAAGGGAAAATCTAAAGGCCGAAAAACATTCAAACCTAAAAAATTTAATCTATAATCTCACACTTTTCTGTAGGTCCCTGCAGATTCAACTTAAAGTATGTAGTGTTTTACAGCTATTTTGTTTAATTTGGACCATTTTATTTTTTTTACTTAATTAATTTTTTTCATTTTGTCTTCTAACCATAGATATGATTCTGATTTTATTCCAAGCAAAGTGAAGCAGCAGATTTACGGGTTCCCAAACTGTGGTGCAAAGCTGCTGTCGATGGCGTGTGAATAATATGAAGCAAAACTAAGCTGGATATGTTCATCCATTGGTGGAAATGTGAGTGTGAATGATTGACTATCGCCTCTAAGAGCGCTAACTCTGTGTTAGCGCTCTTATGGACCTGAAGTGGAAAAGATATTAGTTAAATGGATGGATGAATTTTTTTTTTTTTTCTTTTCTATAAGTGGAAAATAAGTTTTCTGATGCTATTGTGTTTAGCTGTCCAAATCCTTTTTTTTTTGTTAGTGGGGTCTAAGCTTGTC
>VOQK01027379.1:16641-44037 GCA_015052645.1 Benitochromis conjunctus
TGTTATATCAGTTGTCCTTAATTCCTGCTCTGTTCTGTGCTGAGATCTTGCTGCTGGCCTCCTGCCTTTGGCTTTCCATACTCATATATGGCGGGAAGGTGCTGGAATATAAGTTACAGTGGATGGAAATAATCTTTTGACTATAACAGTCCTGATGGAGCTGTACCTACATTTTGAGAGGATTTAGCAATGCAGCTGCATTTGTTTTTTTAAACTGTTTCCTTCATCCGTCTGTTAGTGCCAACGCTGCTTGCAGGTCCTCTTTAGTGTGTGCATGAGTCTTTAGAGAGTGCGCTAGGGCTTTGTGCAACTCCCCGGGGGCGACCAGGTTGAGTCTCAGCATCGAGTGGACCAGCTGGGAGCGAGCATTGCCGATAAAAGAGTGCGACAGGAAGGATGCGAGCCCTCCTCCGCCTTTCATGGTGTAGAGAGGGACTCTGACCATTCCCAGGACCTGGAGTCAGGCGGAGAAAGCAGGTGGTGAGGATCAGAGCATGAGATCAGGTAAATCGCTGCAATCAGTCACTCTGGAAGGATACATTACCTCCAAACCGTGATCTGCTGCAGTGGATGCAGCTGCCCTCTCCACCTCCCTAATCTGCTCTTCATCCATCTTCTTCACGTAGAAGTGAGTGACAAGACGTGAAGAGGAGGGGGAGGAAGGAGGGGCATAGCAAGAACCCACATGATCTTCAACAGAGATTGGCAAAGCCAGGCCAAGCTCTTCTGACAATTCCCTGCTAAGCCCCGACTCAAGGGTCTCCTCCGAAGGGTTAACGAGCCTGAAGTGTGAGAATCAAAGGTCAGCAACAGATATGAAAGTAGATAAACGATGTCAGAGGCACTGCTCTCCTGACAATAAATCACACTAATTGAAAGGCTAATTCAATTTGAAGCCCTAAATTAGTTTGCCCAGGTAATGGTGCCGATCACTCCTCCTTCAGGTCACCAGATTTTGAGTCTCATCTTAGAAAACGGGCAAAAAAAATATAGTAATAAAGGCTCGACCAAAACCGTTACAATAAAAATATACCAGACATAATGGACTAAATGCACAGAGGCTAAAGACACAGTTTCACTGTGTTTGACAGTGCGCAAAGACAAAAACATTCGCCAAAGTGATCAGAGTGAGGTTTGTATCCAGAAGAGCACAAGTATAGCAAAAGGAAAGGAAAAGGTAACAGCTAGCGGGATGTTAAATGCCTAAAAGCTAATCACTTTGGATTTTAGCCAACAACCATTTTATACGGAATGCTCGCTTATCAACAGCTCTGTGTTCAAATATCAAATTTGCCACGTTTTCTATTTTTGAATTTTTTCAGAGCAATTTATAGGCTTCTATTAAAATCTCTGAAGGAGTTTGGGAGTGTTTTTTACTGTTGCCATAGTGTCAGAGGATTGGTCAACATCCAGACCCACATTTCCATTATCATTAGGATAACATCGACAACCAAGAGCAGCTCTTTAGAGACGTTCTTAACCCTCGTAAATGTCACTGGAAGAGACTGAAAAGGCCACTTGCTGTCGTACAATTAACTGAAGCGACTGCTGCTTTTACATGTATCGTGTCTCAGCAGGTCACTCTCTAACAATGCGGTGTGGCCAGAACTGTGACAGGGCACAGTTTTAAAAAAAAAAAACCCCGAATGATAGGTTAAATTGGTACTAATATGCATGTTCATATTAACATGGCTGAAGATTTAAATAATGAGGAAAGTGTGAGTTAAGGCAGTTCCCATGAGCCAGCAGTTCAAGCTTCAGTGTTTCTATGAGGGTCAGAGGGAGGGAACAGCCCCACCCACGTGCTGTTAACAACATTTCTTAGTGAGGGGCAGCCAATCAGAAGAAAGTTGGCTGAAAGGAGGAATGAATGAATGAGGGACAGGAGCTAAAACTGGGGCTACATAGAGGCTCAGTATAAGATGAATGAATATTTTGAATTGTGAATCATGCAAAGCTACTCTAGTAGATCAAATCAATTCTAAAAACAAAAAATGGAAATAAGGAGTAGAGAGCCACTTTAATGATAGGAGAATCAGAATCTGCTCCCAGTAGAGTGTCCCTCAGCAATACGCCTTCTTTCAATATCACGAGTCTAGTGCAGAGTGAGCTGCAGTTCAAATAAATTCAAACTTTTCAAGCAGAGAAAAAAAAAATTAAGCTTTTTTTTTTTTAGTTTGAGATGATTTTGCTCTTCCAATTTGGCACTGCTGCAGAGGGCGGTGACCCAGATGCTGTCTACAACAAATATATGGCTACAAATAACCATGAAATGTAGTGACACACTGTGTCAATAAACAGACATCAAAGAGCTCAGAAATTAAAAAACATTTTTGTTAGAGAAATACAGCCGTATAACCACATTTCAGTACAACAGCCATCTGTGGAACAACCTGCTCTAATGTAATTCTGGTATAACCTCAAACTCAAAATCAGCCAATTGACTATTTGTTTGACCCGTCTATGGCCAAAGAAAACGAAAAAAAAACTCTCACTCAAATAATCTGGGAATGTAGAATTAGTCACAGTGCCAACAGGCTGATGATTTGAAGATGTTAGTTTAGCATTCACAAGTAAAAATACATTTGAAATTTGAGCTGATGATGGCCACCGATACAAAGTGCCTCCATGAGGGGGACATGAATGTTTGTTCCAAATTGTATATCGGAGTTAAAACCTCCAAGTCTGAGACCATGGTGCTGAACTGGAAAAGGGTGGAACACTCAGGGACGAGTTGTTGCCCTAAGTATCAGGATCTTGTTTACAAGCGAGGGTGAGTGAAGCAGCAGACGGGCAGATGGATTGCTGTGTCATCTGCAGTCATACAGATGTTGTACAGATATTCTGTAATAAAGAAAGAATTCAGTTTAAAAGGAAAAGTGTCAGTTTACTGGCTGATCTACGCTTCTGCTCTCACTTATGACTGAAAGCAGTAGAAATGAGCTTCCTTCAAAGGTTGGTCCCTTAGCCACAGAGTTTGAGGAGTTTGGACATTCAGGACGAACTCAGAGTAGAGGCTCTACTCCTTCACATCAAAAGGAACCACTTAATGTGGTTTGGGCATGTCCTACTGGCAGAAGACCCCAGGGCAGTCCCAGGACACACTGAAGACATTGTGTGTCTCGGCTGGCTTGGGAATGCCTCGGCATTCCCCCCAGATGAGCAGGAGGAAGTGGCATGGAAGAGAGGCAGGGCATCTGTGCTCAGACTGGTGCCCCTGTGACTCTGACAGAAAATGGATGGATGGCTGTATGGATCTATGTCATGGACGCTAGAAGAAAAGTCAAAGGATCCCTAAAGTTCTTACTAACTGTGTGTGTTTCGTGGTCTTCAGGGGACCACGAATGTCTGCACAAGTCTAACAGCTAACTTGAAGTAGCAGACCAAACTTACACAACTAACTAGTATTTTGGATGTTTAATGTTGCCAGACCCTCATCAGCAGTACAAGTTTTTGAAAGATTTCTTCATACATCACTTGCATTAGTATATTGAAAACAGAGGTTATGCAATTCATATGTAGTTGTATCAATAGAGCTTTCCACTGTTGCCATTTGCTGACGCAGTTTTCCCTTGTTTTGCATATGCCTCTATCATTTTTCAGCCCTGCTCCTGCCTCCTCGTTATATAATTTCACTGTGCTGGCAAATGAAACGCCAGAGATCCTGGCAGCGACTACAGTAAATCACAGATACAAAGGCACAAGTGATTCATTTAGCAGAATACTAATTAAGCAGTATGTGACAATCTCAATCGTTACAAATAGGGGTTTAAGGCAAGATAAGTCACTTTAAACAAGAACCCGTCAGGCACATTTTATCATTGCCAATCTTGCAGGAAGAGGACTGTAGCATCAGCGATTGAATGTTTGTTCTGAGCTGTAAAGGTTTTTTTTTTTCTTCCTTCTGTGAAGAATAAGAAGGATTTACAAACCAAAAGCTAAAATGCACCTATGCTTGCAAGGAGAAAAAGCAGCACCAGGAAAGACTCACCCGCCAGGGAAACCCAGCAGACCGTCAAAGCGCATCTGCATCTGTGGAAGTGACACACAGAAATATGCCTGTTCACTCAAACAGGCAGACATGTAAAGGTGTGTGTGTTATTTGACACAACATTTCAGACATTAACATTTCAGAGTACACACAGATATACACACACACACACACACACACACACACACACACACACACCAGTATAATATGTTTGATGGGAATTCTTCCAAACAGCTGAGCTTTCGTGTCAGCGTAGAGCATCACATGGCACGCATGCCTGCAGCCCGAGCATGCCAATGCCTCCGCCCTCGACAGCTGTCCACTCGCCATCTACAAGCATACACACAAACACAGTGCTAAATTATACAGTCACAGTTCAGTGCTTCCTGAACACACTGGCTGAATGCCCTCTTTTGCCATGTGCTACCAAAGTGACATCATCCTATTATAGCTGCTCTTTTTGGTCATTTGTTCTCCCTCATATGCTGAGTCAACAGACCTTAATGAAACCTACTGATTAGTTAGAAGGCCTGTGGGCTTGTATGCAGAAAAAAACACAACAGATCTGAGTGACTTGCATTGAAAAAGATTTAGCTCCCTCTACTGGGGTGGAGTAAACTGTCGAGTGAGATAATCCCTGTTCCATAGTGAACATTTCCTCAAAATTTGGAGTATGATTATGAATTTTGACATAGTTGCATTTCATTCACCATCATTACCAAGTCAGCACAGAAAAATCAAGTCTGTTTTCTTTTCTTGAGGATATGGAGGAACTTGTGAGACTCAGAAGAAGAAAGACGAAAGAGCTGGGATTGCTCAGGAGACGTGTGACTTGCTGAAAACTACAACAAACAACTGCAGGCTGTTCCAGCAAAAAGGGGTCACAATTGACTATTAGTATTGGGGGGAAATAAATAAAAATTCAGTGTGCAAAGTAAAACAATGTAAGCATACAAAACTAGGATGGATGGAAAAGCAGTGTTAAAAAATTCCTTCCTGTTTAACAGCACTTGGGAAATACTTAGAAAAAATTAATAGTATTTCCTCATATTAATGTATTCTTTGGTTTGCATTTTTAAATTCTTTCTACTTCATTAAAAATTGAAAGAGGATGTTATTTAAAAATGGACTAAACACCAAAGTCAGTTATTTAATTTAGATTTTTTTCAGTTTCAGTCTTTTATACTTTAGTCTCTAACTAAATTGTGAGAAATGGTTATGCTAAATCCTCAGCAGCCAGGGTTAGTGTTAAGCCTTAAGGGCACCACCGACTGGAGAACCACTACAGAGAAGAGCCAATTAAGAGTCAGTGAGTCAGAATATTTTTTAGTGAAAACCAACAATGAACGGCATTAACGCACGCTCTAAAATCAAGATTGTTATGATTGAAGTATTACTGCCACCTTCTGACAGTGGTAGTACATTACATCCAAACAGGTACCAATAAAAATACGGTGAAATATAAATTTCAGACAAAAAACCGTCACATTGCCCATAACAATTTTAAGATATATTTATATTTTAACTGTATGTCTATTTGAATATTGGAAACCCATGCCCATTCCTAATTTTTGATCGATTGCCACAAAATAAATCCTGTCTAAACTACAATGACATTTTGTGTGCTGAAGTGGCTGGAGGTGCAAACACAGACATATGTGTAACAGTGTATGAATAAAACACATCACAATGTAATCCACAACACAAAATGTTAATAAGCCCCAAACTTGTTTTTGCCTCCAGCTGTAGAATTGTTTCCTCTGATCTGTTACATAAAAAAAATATTTGTTTTGGTCAAGTTTATTCCTTTTTTCAGTTTTCCTGCTCAAATTCAAAGCCATTATTTGCAGTTGTGAGCATGGATGTTTCAGAGATCTTTAGATGGCTCAACAACACCTAAAACTTTCACTGTTAAGATGGGCTTAGTTAAAAAGAGATGGTTCACACATCACATGATTCTTTTACCCAAAATGATCCCAATGAGTGCCGCCGGCTTCAGAGATTTTATCAGACGATGATGGCAAAACAGTGATTTAAAATCTATAAAGAACATTAAAAAAAAATGTAGTAGCAAAATGCAACACTGTTGCAAATAAGAAAAAAAGATCAATACTGCAGAAAATTGTTAATATTGGGAATTAGCAAGCCGAGCAGTAAAAGCAACAATCAATAACTGGAATTAACTGCTTTAAACCCATAACCCGGTTTAGGACAGCAAAATATGTTTAGCCCGTGTTACAGGTTAACTGGTTTTTACGTTAACTGGTTAGATTTGTTTACATAGTCCATCTTCCGTGTTTCAGACGTTGGATCCGCAGATTCGTCATTTTCACGGAGCGGTTGTCGCCTGCCAGTATGTCACAGGTATCAATATAATCTTCAGACAACAATGAAATTATTTTTAATTAAAACAAACTATTATTTAATATTGAGACGTGTATGCATTTGCACGAGCCGGAGATCTTTTTTCGAAGTCTTTAATCTTGTCAAACCCTATGACATACTGGCAGACGGTGAAAATGACGAATCTGCGGCTTCAACATCTGAAACACGGAGAATGGAATATGTAAACAAATCTAACCAGTTAACGTAAAAACCAGCTAACCTTGAACACCGACACTGTCCGCTACGCTTACACTTCCCCACCGTTTAGCATGCTAAAATGCGCGGTGAAGGCTGGGTAAACATGAGAGTATATTTCCCCAGCATTATTAAGTTCTCTTAATAAATGCGTGTTTCTTTTTGTTTATTTAAGGAGCCTTGATGTCTTAATTAACATTAAAACAGTGTTATAGTATACTTTATAAATTACTTTGGATATATTTTGACATAATAGCAACACGAAATAAAGGTTAGTGCCGCGTTTTGTTTGTAATTTCGGTCAAACAACATTACTTCCAATCAAAAAATAAGTCAACCCGCTTTTTTAATAAGTCCCACACTTTTACCTGTGTTCTACATTAAATGCTGTCTCATTCTTCAGTCAGCAAGTGCCTTTTCATAATTTTAGGGTTTTCCGGTGACGTTCTGGGCGTTGATTAGCTAAGCGAAGCAGGTGGTTCCGTTTAGCTAATACGTCTCTCCAGTCGACCAATCAGCTTTGGTTAGTAGTAGCCGATTCATCTTTTTTACGCGTCAGGGATTGAATTGTGTACATGCTTCGGGTAGGTCATGTGGTGCACCGTGGACGGTAAAGGGTGGCAGTCTTAACCGCTCCCTGCATTAGTGTGAAAGTATTTGATGAGATTTGATGCTCCAAGAGAGCCTTCTAGGTTGATAGCTAACTAGCTTCTACTACCGGTGACTGCTAACGGACGGTGTTTAACGTGTCTAAATCTTCTGTTTAACGACCTGGTTAAAACTTCAGCAGGTAAGTTAGCTACATGTGTTGTTTTGATAGTATACACTGGCCTATAACAAGATTATTACAGAATGTACTGTTTAATGTTACTACAGATGTATGACGTGTTTCATTGTAATTATCGTTATTTCAATATAATTTATTTTAGTATTTATACTTGTGTATTGTTCTGTGTTCATGTAAAGCAGTTTCGGAAATGTAAGTGATGATAATAATAACGGTAATAACGTTAATAATGATAGTAATCTTATTGGGTTATCCTGCTTCAAGTGAATGAGAATGGCGCAGGGGATACCAGACGAGGTGCTGATGAACTCTGCTCTGATAAAAGAATTGGCAGAGGCGGCAAAAGACTCAGCGGTTACACAGGGTGTCCTAATGAGGCTCCAGGAAACCCCCAACTCATCTGAGGTGCGAATTATACACACATGGGGAGGTTGTAGCTTTGAGGGGTGGCTGCTTGGCTTTAGCTCAGGAGGTAGAGCAATAAATCTACTAATCGGAAGATTGTTGGTGGCTGGCTGCTCCTGTCTGCATGCCAAATGTCATTGGGCAAGATACTAACCACAAGTTGTGTGAATGTTAGATAGAAAGAGAGTAGAAAAGTGCTATATAAGAAACTGTCCATTTACATGAATCCATAGAACGCATTTGAGTTTGCTAGAAGCACTTTTATTGGTGTTTCATTGTTGTTTTCATTGATGTTAGTGTAGTTATATAATCTTAAAGATGGGATGTGTACTTCTGGAACTCTTATAAAACTTGCAAGTCTGCTCATGTGCGGTTTTGAATTGTGTTATTATATTCGTTCTTGCGAACTACTGGGAACATGTTTGCTGACTGATTCTTAAACAAACAGGTAACCAGTGAAGGGAGGCTAAAATTTCGGTAATCTGGTCTTGCTTCTCTTTACCCGTTAAAAGGTAACCTGCAGTATTTTAGACCAGCTGCAAACGTGTAATAGATGACATAATAGATGCAATATTAAGACCAATGCACAGTTCTCCTGGCAATGGGCAAACCCGGAGTTGTCCATCAGATTGCCAGACGGAGCCTTTTGGGAATATAGCGTTTGACCAGTTGCAGATTTTGAAAACAAAGGGTTAATTCAATCACTCTGAACTGAATGAGATTGACCTCGACAACTGATTTAATCTGTTTGTCCAGTTTTAGCTGAATGTGACTGAACTGCCATGCGCAAAGTAGTGAAGTAGTCATTCTTAAAATAACTGCTTAAACTTAAAAAAAGAAAAGAAAAGTAAAGTGTTTTTTTCAGGATCTTTAACAGAATTCATATGTTAAGTAATAAGCCGCAACAACAGAGGCCATGTTCACATACCAGTGGGATGTTAAACCTTTGCTGATGAAACGGGCGTGTTGAATGTGAAGTCATGTTAGGAATTTGTTCTGCCTTAGGGCACAGGATTTCAGAGAGATCTTTATTAAGCCCCTGTTTTGACTCCAAAAGCCATCTCCAATGTTTGTCCAACAGTTTGTTTTTTTTGGTCTGTTTTTGCCTTTTTGTTTTCCCTGGTTTGCAGTCTTTTCTCACATTTGTTTTTCAGGCGGTCTCCTTTGCTCCATTCACACTGTTCCCCACACCTGTACCTAAAGCTGCGTTCTCCCAGGCTCTGGCAGTGCAAACACACTACAACACCCTGGTGGATAAGATTAGTCAGGATGCAGACTTCCTACAAGAAGCTTTGGCTAGGTAGGATGCATTATGACCTCTTGTAATATTGTTTGGAAGACGAAACTTTTGGCAAAAATTCTCATTATTGTCACAGTCTCTGATGTCTGTCTTCAAATGACCCGTTAGTTCAATTCAAAATGAATATGTTGTGATGAAAAACATGGTGTCAAGATTTTAACAGAGTCTCTGTTTACAGCACCATCACTGTGGATGATTTCACTGCAAGGTTGTTCAAAATCCACCAACAGATCCTTAAAGAAGGAAGGTCACAGGTACGTCAGCACAGCCGTGATGACACTGGTGTTAGGGGGAGCTCAGGAGGCAGAGCGGGCCGTCTGCCAGTTGGAAGGTTTGCTGATTGTTTACCCAGCTCATCCAGTCTGCAGTTTCCTTAGGCAAGATGCTGAACCCTGAGTTTCCCCCAGTGCATCCAGTGTGTGTGAAAGTTAGACAAGGCAGTTGTGTTTGTGTGATTGGGTGAATAGAGTTTGCAGTAAAAAGCACTTTTCACTCCTTGGTTAGAGCAGAAAAGTGCTGCATAATTACCAATCCATTTACCGTCATCATTACACTTGAGCTGTTTGGGCTCTAAAGCCTTGTTGTGTTGCTAAATCCAACAAAGCTGTTTGCTTGCACTTAATAAGGATTCAAAAGTAGCGAAAAGAAAGCATGTATAAAAAAATCAAACAATTTGTAGTTAAGGAACATTGGATAGGATTTCAAATAGAGTATTTGTAGAATGACCATCTTGGGTCATCACTGCAGGTTGAGTTAAATTTTACAGGAACAGTTTTTCAGCCTATCTGTTCCTTTGTGGTGTAGGCTGTTTTGGGTTACCTGCACCATTATGGGTTTTGACCATGAAAACCATAAAAATCTATTAGTGGATTATAAAGTGACCAAATGCTGCAGCTTGGATTCTCTGCCTTTGTTACAGTCCATTGTGTTGGGTCTCAATCGGTCTGACTACATGCTGGACCAGAGAGAGAATGATACATCATCGCTAAAGCAGATAGAGATCAACACCATTGCTGCCAGTTTCGGAGGCCTTTCATCACACACGCCAGATGTACACCGGTAAGCAAGTTATTTATGTGTCCCCCATACTCTATTGGTTAGCCACTAGAACTCAGAAGTAAGAGTGATCATGTTGGCCAAGACCTTCAAATATATTTTCCTGTTATCTTTACAGCCACCATTTTACACAGCTGCTTTACCTTTATTAAAAAAAAAGCTAAATAAAAACCCTACATTCCTCTATTTCCTCTATAGTTGATACCAATCTCTCTGCTTTGCTGTCAGTAGGTGTGGGATTTAATACAGTTATAGACAATCTATAAAACATAGACATCACTTTGGTGTCTGAAAAATGAAGCCACTGCAGAAGTTCTTTAAATCTGCATTCTTTTCAATGGCCAAGAGGGGGCAAGTCTTGTAGTTTTAAAAAGATATCTGTTGTATTGAAGTCTATATGAAAATACCCCTGTTATCAGTTTATGGGCTCATTTATTAATGTCATGTTTTATTGAATACAATATAAAGTTCATTTAATATAGAATATATATAGGCAGGCCTGATTGAGAAGTTGCTAGCCTATGGCTGTGTTGTTTCCCTCAGTTCATCAGTTTCAAGGCGGCAAGATGACGGCAGTGAAAATGCTCATCTTAAAGCTTCACAGCACGACCTTGCTAATAACTGGGGGATGGAATGGTGGTGGCTGTGTCCATCTTTTATTTACACTATTTATTTAAGATGAATCAGTGAGAGTGAGACTGAATTGTCAGGAAATAATGATGCATAATGTGCCGTGATTAGGTGTGCTCAGAGCGCTTACAATCTTGCAATCTTACAATCAGACATATCCTGAAGATGGCCGGCAGGCTGGAGGAGAGCGAGCGTATCCTGGATAATAATCCTGCAGCTGGTCTGGCCAGGGCTATTGCCAAAGTCTGGGAGCTCTATGGATCAGAGAAGTAAGAATGAAATACATCCACTGAGTACATGCCAGACATGCTGTTGATTGCCCTTTGCTTTATTCACTTGGTCTAATTATATCACCATACACAATTAATTAATTAGTATATCCAGAATAAAACATCTTGCCAGTGGAGCTGTACATTCAAACACTGCTTGTGCTGTTATGGTTGCTCAGTGCATCATAATATTACAATAACTTCTTCAGGACAACAAAGGCCAGTGACAGTTTTGGCAGTATGGGGTACTAAAAAGCAAATAATTTCAGTTAAAATCAAAACCGTGAGAACCGACCGTTGTCATTGCAGAGCAGTCGTCATGTTCTTGGTGGAAGACGTGCAGAGAAATATCTTTGATCAGCGATTCATTGAGTATGAACTGTGGAAGAGGTAGGTGTTACTTGTGAAGGGTTAGAGCTCTTATACATGCATGTTGAAACATTATCTTAAAGCATTTGAGGAGTTGTGCTTTTTAACCAACCCGCTGTGTTTCAGAAACATTCACTCAGTAAGACGTCAGTTTGCTGATGTCTTTAAAGCAGGCTCCCTTGATCAGGACAAGAGGCTCTTTGTGTAAGTCAACTTCTGTCAGCTCACAATGCACTGACACATTATTTAAGTGTATTATTCTCAAACAAAAACTATGTGTAACGTGTAGCAGTGGTCCTTACTGTGTCTTTTATGTCATTTTCACGTCAGGGACGGCAAAGAGGTCGCCGTGGTGTATTTCAGGAATGGTTACATGCCTGGCAACTACACTTCTGAACAGGTCCCAGCTTTTGATTTGCACTCAGAATGGAAGATTACATCAAAGAGTTTAGTTAAAAACACTCAAATGAAACATGCAAACTTGCTTAAAGCCATTGGTGTTCATGAGAAACTGGAACGTCATTATCATTGAGTTTATTCCTTTCCCTGCTTAGCAACACCAAGTCTAGCCCTGGTTGGCTGATATAAGTGACAACAGACCTTTGTCGCTGTCTCAGTCTGAGTGGGTGATTAGAGACCAACACATTTTTGTTGCTGCTCTATGTTACTGCAGCTGTGTGTGCATTCTGCTGGCAGGAACAGGGAACAAGTGAAAGAAAACTGGTGAGCACCCTGGAACGAACACCTAATTGGACATAACGAGTTCAAACAGTTTGCAAGTTTCTTCTGAAACTTCTGAATCTACCGTCCAAGTTCTCCTTGATAGCGTGACTCTGTGTTGTTCTCCTTCATTCTTCGTCTCTGTCTGTCAAATCTCAGCGTAATAAAAACCAAGTATTGTCGCGCTCTGCTGGTCGCTGTGCTGGCTGTTTTGTCAGGAATCTCAACCACGAGAAAGTCTGTCCGAAACACAGCTAAAAAACCTGTGACAGTGTGTAAAACGTCTTTAGCAGCAGTGAAATAAAATTCTGAAAGTTAGTGAAATGGTAAAGGCTATTTTATGCTTGACAAATCCTTCTTGCACAAAGTGGCCCAATAAACAGAACTGTTTAATACAGAAATACATTTATTGATAAAAAAAGACAAGTAGAGAATTCATCGTCTGTTTTCAATTGCAGAGCTGGGATGCTCGTCTTCTGATGGAGCGCTCTCGAGCTGTGAAGTGTCCAGATATCGGCACTCACCTTGCTGGTACCAAGAAGGTTCAGCAAGTGCTTGCCAGACCTGGAGTCCTGGAGAGGTTCTTCCCAGACCAGCCTGAAGCTGTGCAGCAGATCCGAGCGACATTCGCTGGCCTCTACACTCTAGACATGGTGAGATAAAGGACACGATTATTTCATTGTTTGGAAAGTTTGGCATGAGATAATCCTCACCTGGGAGTCTCTGTTCGATGTAAGCAATATCATTCACATTTTATTCCTCTGGTTTATTTCTCTGTGGCTGCTCTCGTCTACAGGGCCCAGAGGGCGACAAAACAGTATCGATGGCCTTGGCAGCACCAGAACGGTTTGTCTTGAAGCCTCAGCGAGAAGGAGGAGGTACAGCGGGAGGATAGAAGCATCTTTATTGCTCACAATTTGTTAAACTAGGAAGGTTTAAGCATTGCGTATCTCTGCACACTAACTTGCCTCAGTCAAAACAGTGATGACACATACATGACTGCCTGCTGTTTTGCATTACTGTGAATGCACTGTGTTTCATGCATGCTGTACTGTGACTGAGATAATAGTGTATATGAGACACACTTGACAACAAAATTGATTTGGATGTGAAAAAGCTCCCAGATACAAGTTGTTAGCAAGTTATGGCTGACTAACCACCCTGCCTTACATCACTCTGGGCTAATACTGTAAATCATTGTTTTCTTTGTAATAGCAGATCATTTGTTTTGCTAAATGCATAGTTCAGTATCAGGGTTCATATGATCTATTTTAGCAGTAATTTTACAGCTCCACTATGATAGTATTTAGCTATTAATCATGCTATTAATCACCTCCAAGAAAGATGGAGGTGGAAATGATGTGCAGCAGGTTAGGGTGGTTAAGGGCAGAAATAGAAATGTACTAATGAGTGAAGAGAGCGTGTTGATGAGATGGAAGGAGAACTTTGAGGAGCTGATGAATATAGAAAGTGAGAGAGAGGAGGCCGGAGGAGGGAAGTTAGTAAAGAGGAGAGGGCAGTCTGAGCAGAGCGTTTAACACAGTCTTGGAGAGAGAGAGGACGCCCGAGGAATGGAGAAGTGTGCTGGTGCTGATTTTCAAGAACGAGACAGATGTGCAAAGCTGTAGTAACTACAGACGGACAAATCATGAAGCTATGGGACAAAGTTGCTGAGACTAGGGATATAAAGAGAGGTGACGATCAGTGAGCAGGAGTGTGGCTTTGTGCTGAAAAGAGCACAACAGATTCTCTGAAGAGAAGGTGAAGGAAAGTCAGCTAGTGTTTCTCACTGGTTTTTGGGGATTCATTGAGGCGAGGCACTCCAACTCGTACAAAAAGAAACTAATCCTTTATATTCTGTGTGCAGGTCTGTTGAGTCAGACAAACCGTCTTTTATCTAACACTGAAATATTTAAAAATACCATCATCATGTCCATTTTATACTTAAGTGTAGTGTTGTTTTTCTAGGTAACAATGTTTATGGATCAGAGATCTGCCAGGTCCTGGAACAAGTGAAGGAGAGTACCGAGCGTACAGCTTATATTCTGATGGATAAAATCCATCCCATCCCTGTAAGGAACTACTTGATGAGACAAGGCAGTCCCCTTAAAATAAGCAGCTGTCTCAGTGAACTGGGAGTGTTTGGAGCGTATGTAAGGTATGTGACCAGTACTGCATTGATGTCTGTGAAGGTTCTCAGTCATCCAGGTGATCGTAGTCTAAGGAGCTTGGAAAGAAAAGCGTCTGGACATGACGTCTGGACATCAAGAAAAGCCTCACCTTATCATGTAATGATAAGGTGAGGCTAGGTTTCACAATGGGTTCACCCGAAACTTTGGCTGATTGTGACCCACACCTGTTTTCACACCTTGACTCGTGTGATTAGGTAGAGGATCATTAGGGGGTCCATTGTTCCTCTTAAGGGGACACTCCCATAAGGCTTAAATCTGGGACTCCCCATCATTTGACCTTTGAACTGAAGAAGCTTCTCGGATGAGAGGTGAAACGTCTTCAAGCAACTTAAAGAAGTCCAGACGCTTTTCTTTCCTAAGCTCCTTAGACTACTGCATTGATATTAAATGCATTTTGTGTGTGGCTGTTTTTTTTTTTAGAAGTATTTATAGATTCTCAATGTGGTCGTTGTTTCTAATGTTAGCCTTTTCTTTCTTTTCTTACAGGCAGGGTAAAGACGTGGTGATGAATGAGTGTGTGGGCCATCTACTGAGGACCAAGAGCTCTGAACACTCAGACGGGGGCGTCGCAGCAGGAGTGGCCGTGCTCGACAATCCTCTGCTGTTCTGAGATTTCACACTCCTGCCTGCACACACAAACCACAGTGAAGTCAAAGCTCCACCTGCACCTCCACCTGTTTTTGCAACAGCATGAAAACTGACAGAAGTGAGGAAGCAGAAAAGTCTTTGTTTATTTTTTTAATAAGTTAAGTAATTAAGTTAAGAAGAGTGATTAAATAAATTGTGACTTGCATTTTTGATGTAATGATTGTGTCTAGGAGGGATTCTTTCAGAAACATGTTTAGAGGATCTTTGTAAGCCTGTGTTCACCTTAAAAGAAGGGAAGCACTTCTTCATTGTACAGAAACGGTGACACAGTACTGATGAGTTCACATAAAGTGTCACTGTCACTCTTTCAAGGCTCTGTCACTTTTTTTAGTGGAACACTTTTTATTGGACATACAATATTTTTTTAAACCATTACAAGCATGGTAAAGTAGGCCTTAGGGTGCCATCTTGTGGCAGTCTGTTGTTACTACAACATGTGAAATTGTGTTTCTATTGGAAATATAATTGAGCAGCACCTAGCCGCTCTCTCAGTTACAAACTGATCCTGTTTTTTAGACATGTAAATCACTAAGCACAGTGAAGCTTTTGATTATGTAAAAGTGGCTCTTATTCAAAATGCATATTGACTTTTATAAGGTTGAAGAGCAGTTAGTGCATTCATGAACATCTTTTAACTATTAATGTAACAATCTTTGGTCATGATGGCACGGACTAGAAACGTGAGCTCCAGGTGAGACTGCACAAAAGAACAAGTGTCCTTAAACCACATCAACTGATGACTTCTTACAATTTTATTCCACTGTGTGTTTTTTTACACATACTAACACAAGCTACTGTAATTTTGTTGTGTAACTTAGAGAAGCTCAGCAATATATTATTAAGTACACAAACAGTTCCAGGTGTTGGACTGTTTGAAGGCCCCACTTTGGATCATGTGAAGGACATTCAGTTTTTGTTACAGGCATCGAAGGATTAATGCTGTTAATTGCGTAGTACAGTGATTGATAACTTGGTGAAGAATAATATCCAGTATGTTGTGAATGAAAAAAAAAAATTGTATGACTGTAAGGCTGCACTTTCTTTTCTGTTCATTTACCTACCCTAAACCCAAGAAGTGAGAGCAGGCTCACATTTTTGATCATAGAAATTGTGGACTTTTCAGGAAATGTACTTAAAACACAAAAACAAGAGTACGATGGGACAGTTAGAAGCAAATAAGAAACTTTCTCAATTAATTTTTAATTAAATAAATTGTTCCCTTATGTCTATACGCTGTCAAACACTGGAAGTAAGACACATGGTTTTAAATAGCTCTATATAGCATTACTATCACTTTGACCTTCAGATCAGTCTATTGAAGGAGAGGTCAGAGGTCAAATGTGACATAATATCTTTAAATATAAAGCTAAATATACACTGTGTTACCATAAAATGTCTGACGATACTATTGATTCTTTAGCTAGATAGCTGTTTTCTTCACAAACGTGAGTGTAGATGAGGCAGTGGCTCTTTCACTGTCCAGATTCATCTGCTGGTACTGGAAGTGCTTAGTAGGCTCTCTCTCATATAAATGTACATCACGGATGTCAAACTGCAGTCCTCGAGGGCCAGCGACCTGAAACATTTACACGTGTCCCTGCTGTAACACACCTGAATAGAATTAGTAGGTCATTAGCAAGACTAGAGAACTGAACTGCTGAGATTTAATTTGGAGCACAAAGAGTGCAATTAACCCTCCTCACCACCAGAGGCCGCTAGTGATGCGCCATGTTTGTTAACTAGAATCTTCTTGACGCATGTAAGTAAATCCCAAAAAGTTTGAAGGAGTCACTTGGATGAGTGATGAAACGTTTCTCCCACTGAAAACGCTACGTCCAGATGAACAGAATCAAACTTAACTAGAATCATTATACATTAATTTACCTGAGCACATGGAGCCAGCCCGTCTGCCCCTATAGATACAGGTTTTAAAATAGATAAAGGCTTCTCGGCCTTTTGGCTAAGATCAAGTATAGTATCTGTTCTTATCTGATACAGTCCCTATTCTGGGACCATATATTAAATAGATTTTTGGAGCAGGGAGCTGGAATGGGGGCTTGTTCCATCTGCTCCATGCATCAACCTGGTGTTGCAGTATTTCCATGAACGGTGCACCCCCCTGAATATGTGAAGAAAAGAAAAACTCTCAAGATTGTGAGTATTTAATGTGGTAATTGTGGGGTGTTGTCATAGCACCTCAAAGTCTGTGTTTTTTTCCCCCTTTAATTCTTCGGTTGTCGTTCAAACAGATTTGTATCTGTTGCGATCATTTTAAGCTGAAGCTACAAGGTGTAGAGGGTAGTGAAGGTGGAGGGGTTTAAATACCTGGTAACGTCCAAAAGACGAATAATTATAGTAATACTGACAAAAGAAATCCTGTTGTGGTTGGGCTGTAGCCCCCAGTGGCAGTTTTTTAAATATATCTATCCATCTATCTATCTATCTATCTATCTATCTATCTATCTATCTATCTATCTATCTATCTATCTATCTATCTATCTATCTATATATAATTTCTTCATCATTATGAACTCAGCCCTGGCCCTGGGCCGTGTGTTCACTTCACAGTATCAGCCCAAACTTTTTCCAGTTCTAAGGCGATGTCGGTGCGATCCAAAGAGCCGAGGAGGTTTCGGTTCATGTGATTAGGTAGAGGTCCATTGTCCCTCTTGGGGGGGGGGTCACTCCCATATGGCTTAAATCTGGGACTCCCCATCATTTGACCTTAGAACTGAAGAAGCTTCTCGGATGAGAGGTGAAACGTCTTCAAGCAACTTAAAGAAGTCCAGATGCTTTTCTCCTTAGAGCTCCTTAGACTACGATGACCTGGATGACTGAGAACCTTCACAGACTCTATGGCTAAGTGTTTTCTGTTCTCACACACACTCCCATGAATGCTTCAGGGGCAACTCGTGGTTCAGAACTTCACCCAAGGATAGTTCGGAACTGATCCATCAACCTCTACCACCTGAGCCGCAGCCACCCTGTCACATAGAATCTCTGCAGGCAAATGTCTCTACAGTGACACTCAGTGTCACTGTAGAGACATTACATAAGTCAGTTTAATACTCACTCATATTTAGAGTTTGTTACATATTGTTTAATATTTGTTTCCTCTTTCTTTTTTTCTCCACTAGCTGATCAACTGGAAAAGGTTATCAGGTGAATTGGAGACTTTCTCTCTCAGCTTAATTCATGATGTCGATTAAAATGACAGACTCATCAAAATCATGGAGGAGGATCTGAGCTCTGGTGGTGTTAAGACGCAGACAACACAGCTATCATTACAGGACCACACACGTCTTTTTGTGTGCGTGGAGTCATACACCCTGTTTTAATCTGAGCATGACTGACATGTTGGGCAAGTTTGTGTAATTGATCACATGAGAATATAGCCAACAATTTATTCAAAACACAACATGCTGTAGTTGTATATTGAAAATTTGTCTCTCTAACCTTTACTGTCCTGTGCTGCACTCAGTGTCAATGTAGAGATTTGTGAATTTCATTAGTGAATAAATGTTTTTGGACCCTTTAAGGCTGAAAATGTTTGTCACACTCATATCATCTGACGTCATCTTGTTGGCCACACTGACTAAAGAACAATCTAAGAAGAACAAACAAACCGCCCATTTCTACACACAGAAAAGTGTCACTGTTAAAGGGCCTACATGACATAAAGCAGGTCATTTTAATGTTGTTGCACACTGTTGTATTAATGAATACAGTCTGATTCAGACTCAGTCTGAAGAATCTACAATTGGTGAGTCGAGATTTTTTTTTCATCATTTTTGTGGAGAAATCACGACATTAAACAGACAGTTGCTATGCTTCTATGTTTAATGAAGATTATTTTACACTCAGTGGTCACATCACATCTCACTGCTGTCAAAGACTTCATTAACTTGGCACATGTCAGCAGTCATGCTTCCATAAGGACCAAAGCAGGCTTTGAAGTGTGCGCCTGTTGACAGTCCTCCTTCAGCAGGTCGATGCCAGCACTGGAAGTTCTTTCAGTTAGAAACCTTTGCTGACCAACCAGTCCTTTAGCTCCTTATCAAAGTGACCTTTGACCTTCAGGGTCATGGTGACCTCGTTGACCTGTGTAGGCAGTTCTTTCCCCGTCACCTCCTTCAGGTACTGCCTCACGTCCTTCTCTAAAGCCCAAATGTCACCCTCCACTTTCCGTATCAGCGTTAATTTCCGGTTGCTATTGGTCACGTCAGTGTAAATCGGAATGTTGTGCATGCGGGAGCGGCGGATCATGTAGGGCAGAGGCGGCGGTGAATCCGCAGGAGGGATCCAGCCCGACGGGGTAGGACCGGTGTGTTTAGGCGGAGTGGGGATCCGTGATGGTGGGATGAGCCGCTCAACGTACGTGTATTCCTCCGCGGACTCTCTTATCGCCGGCCGATTATCTTCTGGAGCAGCATTACACACAAACCGGAGCCCGGCATCAGAGACAGGAGCCCCCGCTGTCTTGCAGCATAGGCTGGAAGGTCCCAGCCACGCTCTGCGGAGCACGATAAACCCGAAGCGGGCCGCCATGATGTGGAGCAGTGTGACGAGCGCGACCCGGAAGTAGTATACAACTTCCGGTACGAGGACTTTACATTTAAATAAATAAATACAAATACATAATAATGTTATGAAGGATTTTAATAACTGATTTTCATAGCTTATTTTTCGTTTTTTCCCCCTCTTTATTTATAGATTTTTTACATGTAGTTTGACATATCAGGCCTAATAAAACAAGTACCAAATGATACAAAGACATACCTCAATACAGTTCAGGCCATTACAATTTGGATGATTTTTGAGAACAGCTTATAACCAATTCCCATCTCAAGGTCCAATCCAATAACAGAAAAAAATCAAATAAAAAATAAAACACACAGAAAAAAAAACAGAAACAAAAAACCAACCAACACAACACCCCCATAAAAATTTTATAAATTAAAAACAAAACAAAACATGGTACTCAACATAACATCTTCCAGCCAATGTGATTGGGCTTGAGGGCGAGTAGCTTTCCAAGACAGCAAAATTCTGCGTCGTGCCAGCAATGAAGTGAAAGCGATAACATCCTGCTGCTGACGACTAAGGTTTAGGGTGGAATCTTCAGAGACACCAAAAATGGCAACTAGTGGGCAAGGCTTGAGTGTAACACACAAAACCTGAGAGAGCACTTCATAGTAAAAAGTCTGGTGTAACTGAAGTGTTGGGCAGGTAAAGAACATATGAGTTAAAACACAGGGAGAGGTGTTGCATCTGTTACACTGGTCAGGAATGCTGTATATTTTAGATAGTCTAGATCTTGAGAAGTGTAATCTGTATACCATCTTAAACTGAATAAGGGAGAGTCTTGCACATGAGGATGAGGTATAAAGTCTGTCAATTACTTTGTCTCAGTAATCTTCCCCAAACTTAAGACCCAGTTCCTGTTCCCAACAGGAAGCATTTTGTTTTGGTTGAGTAATTGCCCAATGCCGTAATTAAAGTATATATTTGTGATATAAGAGCCTTTCTGTGAGGCTTCAGCTCAAATAAGTCTTCCCACCAATGCTTGGGGGGCTGACTTGGAAAGATAGAAGATGCACAATGTCTTATTTGAAAATAGCAGAACAAATGATACGAGGGCAAATCGTACAAAGAGGACAGGTCACTAAAGCTGAGAAAAGTGTTATCTTTAAAAAAAATCATAAAAATATTTAATACCTTTTCTTGCCCATATACAGAAGGAGGAGCCCACCTTCTGTAGGGATGGGGGGAAGAGGTGGTTGTTACAGATTGGGGCCAGAGCAGAGGCAGAGACTGAATTGAAGTGACGCCGGAATTGATACCATATTTTTAGAGAGGTGTCACAAGGCGATATTGACATGTTTTAACTTTGTGTTTTTAAGCATTTGTGCATGGGTTGCTGTGTTTTATCATTTTTAATCTTTTAATAATGTATGGTGTTTTATTTTTACAGTTTTATTGCATGCTTTTATTGTATATATTGTTCACGTGTTCTGGGGAGACTTCCTCCCCCTACCAATCACTAATTTGGTACACCTGAGCAGGCATGCCAGTTAAGACTGTGACCAATCAGGCTTCGCCCTCGTCCACCGTAGGTCAATAAAAGGGCCTGACGGGGCAGATGAAAAAGGAGAGGTAGAGCATGAGACACAGCGGCAGGCAGGAGAGAACTGTGTTGGAGGGGAAGCAGTGGGGTGGCGAGGGGACGAGGATAGGACTGTGCCGGTGTTGTGCCAAAGTGGTTACCCCCGTCAAAAATTGTATCCCCATCTACGAGAACGTGCAAAGGAGCAGAAGCCACTTGCCCAGCTTCGTTTCTGTACGCTACTGATCTGCAGTCGTTGCAATAAAGCGCAAAAGCTGAAAAACAACAGACTCGATTCGTTAATGCTAATTTCGTCACATTGTAATGTGCCGTGCAGAAGACTAATTACCTTAAACTGTACGCTGAAATAACCTGCTGGGAATAGTTTGTCCAGACAAAGACTTTGATACCACAACGCTGTAAAACCAGACGTGATCGTGTCAACACGTCGCTCCACAGTGAATTTACCTTGTGGTTACACTTCTGTAATGCACATTAGCAGTGCTATCACAAATGAGTTTATTCGCTAAATAAATCAGAGTATAACCAACAGCTACACTCATTTTGGAGACTATTTCTCCCTCCCAGCAAAAGTTATGGTGGGGTACAGATTTTATCAGGCTCTGTGGCAGCATCTGCCAAAAGGGCCCCCCCCTTCTATAATCCATATTAGCCGTGCTATCACAAAATAGTTTATTTGCTAAATAAATCACGGCTTCACAGAGAACTTCTGCCCAGACTCCTGCACCAATGAGGATGGCTCGGTCCTTAGCAAATTAAACATTTGTCATTTCTTTTCTTCCAGTGGATTGGATCTCCTTTTTGTGACATGGATGTGAGTTGGTGAGTCTGGCATTATTTCTGAACTATTGCCCTCTGACTGCTCATTTTTAAATGCTCTAAGGAAATCAGGTAGAGGAGGAATATTGACAGTTTTAAATAATAACTTTCACTGCAAACAACTCCATGTACCGGCTTCTCCCTCCAGTTTTGAACTTCTCATATTTGAACTGGGACGTTCTCAACCGACTGTGTGTGCAGTAATCTATCGCCCACCTAAGTTTAACAAAGAATTTTTAAATGACTTTTCATGTTTTTTGGCTGCCATTGTGCCTAAATATGATCGGATTTTAATAGTTGGTGATTTTGATATTCATGTCTGTTGCCCTGATGGACCGCTTGCTCAGGAGTTTTTAAATCTTTTTCAGTCTTTTAACCTTGTACAGTCCGTACAAGGCCCTACACATCAGCAAGGGCACACTCTTGGTCTGGTGTTATCATGTGGTTTATCTGTTTTTAATTTGGAAATTGGGGATTCAGTGTTCTCTGATCACAAACCTGTTTTATTTGACATCTCTTTTGTGCATGAGTTTAAAGCGAACTCCACCCAGGCGCTGTCGTATTTTTAATTTTTCCACCGCTGCTCTCTTCTCCTCAACTTTTATGGAAAAATATCCTTTTATTGACCCTGAGATCACTTTTGGACTTAGTCCAGATGAGCTTATTTTGCAGTTCCAGGAATCCTGTACTGAGACCCTAAACATTGTGGCCCCGTTAAAAGCCAGGCGCCCTAAACGTATTCCTCAGCCCTGGTTAAATGAATCGAGCGGTCAGACATCAGTGTAGGAGAGCAGAGCGAAAGTGGAAGAAAGACAAATTGCAGGTTTCTTTTGAAATGTTAAAGAACTTTTGGAAACGTTATCAGAACACAGTGAAAAATGAGAAAAACAGACATTTTTCTCAGGTCATTGCATTAAATTGTCATAATCCCCGTGCTCTTTATAAGACCATCAGCTCTATTTTAAATGTGCCACCCTGGAGGCTCTGTTGACAGGTGTAATCAGTTCCTCTCTGTTTTGTAAACCAGGTGGAGTCTATCAGGTGAGCAATAGTACCTCCTACATGTGACCCATCCATGTTTAGTCCCTGTTCAGCTGCTTTACACCAGTTTGAACCTGTCTCAGTTACACTTCTTAACGAGATGGTTAGGCAAATGAAACCTTCTGGTTCTCCCGTGGATGTTATCCCTGCATGGCTCTTTAAAGAGGTTTTTCCTTCGATTGGAACCTCAGTCCTTGCTGTTATAAACAGCAGTATTGCTTTCAGTGCTTCCTGATGGTTTTAAACATGCAATTGTAAACACTTTATTAAAAAAACCTGGCCTTGACCCTTCAGTTTGCTCAAATTTTAGACCCATTTCAAAACTTCCATTCCTTTCAAAGTTACCCAACTGAACACATTTTTAGATACTAATGGTGTGATGGAGATTTTTCAGTCTGGTTTTAACCCTTAAGCCTACTTGGAAATCCTTGAAAGTTCTTCCAAACCTTGCAAAGTGCCCCTAAGTACACTTAAGGGTTGACATCTACACTCACTGAAACAGCACGTTTATGGGTTTTATATTTGTAGCTAATGATTGTGAAAGTTCTGTGATCCTTGTGCTTTTAGATCTTACTGCAGTGTTTGATACTGTTGACCACAGTATTCTTATCTCCCATTTGGAGCACCTGGTTGGCATCAAAGTTGCAGCACTGGATTGGCTTCAATCATATCTGAGTGGCAGAACATTGAGTAGACTAAACCTGACTAAAGGTTTAGTCCCTGTGTTGCGATCAGAAAATATAAACCTCTGTGCTGTCGTCAGTGCTGATCTAGATAGCCTCCTTCTCATGCAGTAGAAAGGAGGACTGAGGCAGTAAAGAGAGAGGTTACAAAGAGTCTATACTTGTTGTGGTGAAGCTGAATGTATTTTGCCCATGGGGTAAAATCCCTACAACTTAAATAATAATATAATAATAACTTGTGGGCGACTGAAAGACCTGCTCGCCATCTCCTCTATTAGCTAAATGGAATCCGTGGTTAGCCTAGGCTATTGTTACACTACTACACCATGTTCTCCTTCACAGATGGTATTTGATGTCAGTGTTTTCTTCTGGCTTTCTTTACTTGTCTAGTGAGTATTTGATGACATTAGTCCTCTTAAAAGTGGATGTTGGCACTAAATCTAACAGCCATTCTCACAAGTACCTTGTAAAACCAGGTACCAGGTACTTTTTAATACCTACTTGACCCGGGGTTCCAAGTGATCTGGAGGAGGAGAAAATAAGAGAAAATAAAATAAACGGCTTGTGCATTTTCATTTGTGCTCCAAGTATCGCCAACTGCTGCACCTGTAAGAAAAAACAGCATGTGCAACACAACAATATGAAAATGCACAGATACATAAGTTAGCAGTCATTTTGTGGTGTGTGTGTGTGTGTGTGTGTGTGTGTGCGCGCGTGCGTGAGAGAGAGAGAGAGAGAGAGAGAGAGACTAAGTCAGTGTCCATATATCTTTGTCTTTGTCATTAAATGTACTTGAAAATTAGGGTGCAAAGCCACAATAATGCTGCCAGAGATCTATCTGGATCTATCTCTGAGTACCGAAGAATACCGAAGACATCGAGTTCACTTATTTCATGTACGATGCACAGCTTGGGTGAAGCTGGGATACAGCAACTAAACCATGTGGATAGGTCTTCACATATCCTTTGCCAGAACCTCTGGACAGGTGTGCAGGACCATATAGCATGCATAGTAGGGATGGGAATTGATAAGAATATAGCAATTCCAATTCCATTATCGATATCACTTATCGATTCAATTTTTTATCAATTCCCTTATCGATTCTTATTGGCTCCACTTTGAGAGTCACCACCATCTTGAAGCAGCATAATCAAAGACATCACAAATGCCAAGTGGTCAAATGTTTATGCATGTTAAAGGTATTTGCCTCCTTTGCAGTGATCATCAAAAAAGTAATTATTGCCCACATTACACAGAACCCTTTTCCTTAGAAGTAATGCAGTACGTTACGTAATTACACTCAGTAAGTTACTTTCATGTTACTCTGTAAAACATGCTGTCTCAGAATTACCAATTAACAATGTAACGCTACAGGCTACAGCCCCACACACCGACACAAAGCATCCTTTTATGATAACAGTTTGGGGGTACAGATATTTGGGGGTACAGATATTTGGGGGTACAGGTATTGAAAATTTCTGTTACCCAAGCAGGTATTTCGAGATTCAGTTGATTAGGACTAAATGTTTTCTGTATGATGGTTTTCTGGATTGGATTCTATATTTTGATGCAAGTTCTTTAAATAAAGAAACTTTCTAGCCTGTTGTAGATTATTTTTTTGTTCCTTTCTTATGCAACAATTAAGAATTTAGTATTTTCTTTTTCTGACAAATATCTGGATTGTTCCAAATGACTGTTATTTTACATGAGATAAGTGAAGACTTAGTTATTTTTAGAACTTCCCACAAGGCTGTCAGAGAGGTGCTCATGTTAAGGCTTTTAAAGCAGTTATGATGCTATCATTGGACTGATTAGAGAGTTTTACTTTTCCACAGAGTGCTTGTTCTAGGTCCACATATTGGTACATGTGAAGTTTCAGTTTGTGGTAGCTGTAGCTCAGGGGGTAGAGTCGGTCATCTACTAATCCAATAGATTGGTGGATCAGCTGACTGATCCAGTCTGCATGTCAAAATATCCATGGGTAAGATACTGAAGCCCAATTCAGTTTTATTTGCTCACTCTCTTTTCTCAATCAATCTTCATCTTTGTAGCGGTGCTGCGACACTGTGCCTGGGATTACTGTAATGACCCTAATGTCACTGTTAAGGTCAGAGTCTCTGCTTTGGGGAAGAACTGGAATTCTTTCAGGTGAGCAAATGGTTCAGTAGTTACGGGAGATGTTTAAGAAAAACGCTGCAGAACACCTGTCTGATGCCAACGACAGGTAAGGCATTAGAGGGTGAAGTGACTTGGCGCTATACTCCCCTTCCCAATTCTTTTCTTTATTGCATATTTGTTACAATTACATGTTTCAGAGCAAACAAACTGTAATATTACACAAAGACAACAACACAAAGCTGGAAGAACATACAGTGAAATGTTTTTTTTTTCCTGAATATGCAATACTTTACTTTTCTAAATGTTTCCAAACTTGTGACCAGAAGTGGATTTGGATAACAGAATTTAAATTCACTATCTAAGAAAAGACCTTGATGTGTACTAGAGCCCATTATTAGTGTGTACCATTAGACAATGTTAGCCTTTAGAGGAGCACACTGCAGGATTGTGATAGTTTATGATTTTAGCTGTCAAGACCAAATTTAAGTCTTTTCCAAGCACAATATTTTAGTGGGAAAGTTTCCTTGTTCTATTAAACAGTACTAATTATGTTATCAAAGTGCTTGGATATTTTTTAGAACAACATGTTTTTTGTTCACGGTCCAATAATTGCAACAACTTGATCTGATGGAGTAACTGTTCGTAGGTCAAACTAAGGTTTTTAATCTCCAAACAACATATAGGCACTGCCTATTTAGATTTTTATTACATATTCTCCTGTGGTGCTGTTTTACATTCATGTCTCTCCTGGGACTCATGCTTTCTCCTTGGACTAGTGTTTGAGTCTACGTTCACAGACACAGATGGACAGATGACACTCCAGACCGGCTTATGTGTGTTCTCTAACGTGACCTTTGACTCATTCTCTCACCCTGACCAGCTGCCATGTGGTGCAGATCACGTGCGTGTGTTTGTGTGTGTGTGTGTGTGAGAGAGAGTGAGAGAGAGAGAGAGAGAAAGACGTGTATATGTACATGTGTGTATGTGATACATATGTATCAGCTACTGATTGGAAGGTTAGTGGTTCGATCCCTGGCTCCCCTAGTCTGCATGCCAAATATCCTTGGGCAAGATACTAACCCCACGTTGCTCTCTGATGCATCCATCAGAGTGTGAATGTGTATGAATGTTAGATAGAGCACTAAGTATAGAATAAAGTGCTTGTATGAATGGGTGAATGTGGTTGTTGTATAGAGTGCTTTGAGTACTCCAGGAGAGTAGAAAAGCGCTATATAAGAATCAGTCCATTTACCATTCCATTCCTCCCTCCCATCTTCTTCTCTTACAGTGTACCTGTCTGATTTAAAATCCTGGTTCAGCTCTAATTTTCTAAAGCTCAACGAGGATAAAACTGAAATCCTCCTTATTGGCACCAAATCCAACCTTTTGAATGCTAATCATTTCTCACTCACTATTGATAACTCCACAGTTTTCCCTTCACCTCAGGTCAAGAGCCTTGGTGTCATCTTGGACAGTTCCCTTTCCTATAAATCTCACATCAATAATCTCACCCGTTCTGCCTACTTCCATCTACGCAACATTAACAGGTTATGTCCTTCTCTTTCCACCCAGTCTACGTCCATTCTTGTCCATAGTCTCGTTACCTCCCGCCTTGACTATTGTAATTCTCTCTTGCATGGTCTCCCCAAAAATCCCTCCAT
>VOQK01027380.1:0-10173 GCA_015052645.1 Benitochromis conjunctus
AACCTTGCTCAAACAGAAGTGCCAGCCCAAAGGTCAGTCAGCAGCCAAACTGATCATCCAACATTTAAGATTCACATCCACTAGACTGGAGGGGGCGAGAGAGCACAGACACTCAGGGCTAAGGCACAGAGGGCAAAGACACAAGGGGAATCTAATAAACTAAACTAAACAGAACAACCTAGGAACCATAGAATAAATCCTTAAAATAACAAATGAACCTAACATAATACAAAAACACAAGAAAGCTGAGAACACTGGGTCAAAATGACCCAGGACCATGACACTTATGATCCAAAAACACACCAACAAGTCTTTTGTAGCCCTTTTTACCCCCCAAAAACACAATAAAAGAGTTCAGCATTTCTGTTCTATGATAATAACTTAATCATTATATTTCTGACCACAGTAACCATGATGTGAAACTCTGATATTATAGCAGGCCTAGCACATACAGAGAAAAATCCTTTTCAAATGCATTTATTTCTACTGATTGTCTCTGAACTTTCCGAGCAACCCAGATGAACCAGTCAGGCCATGAGATTTTGTTTTTACACGCTTGCTTTACATAGAGATAAATGAGGTGAAAGGTTGAACAAAGTACAAAATACTCTCACACTTCCCATGTCTTCCCATATTTCAGCTGAATCTGAAGTAGAAGAGAGCAGCAAGGTAGAGGGTCCATCCACCAGCCGGCCTGTGGAGGTAAAAGTAATGTCAGGTTCTACAAGACTGTGGTTTTATCTGCCTCTCTGCTTGTTTTTTTTAACTGCTCTAATCGATTTGGATTTGAGATCGAGACTTTCTGTTGTTGATTCTGTGTGTGTGTGTTTGCATTAGGAGTCGGTGGAGCTGCTGGGCCAGTTCAAAGAGTTCATGGCAAAGTACAATAAGGTCTACAGCAGTGAGGAGGGTGAGTGATTGACTCTCATTCATACCACGTATGGACATTGTGTCACATTCCTGTCTGAACACACTGAACACTTTACGTAATCACAGCCTGTTTGGAATGCAAATGTTCAAACTGAGAAAATCAGACAATTTTAATAAAGATATGAGTTTATTCTGAATTTGATGCAAGCAATATATCTCCAAAAAGTCAGGCCATGTTTACTTCTGTGTAACAGCAGGTGATAAACTGAGGAGAGCAGCTGCTGGACTTTTGAGAGAGGAATGTTATGTCATTCTTGTCTGATAGAGGGTTTTAGCTGCTCAGCAGTCCTGGGTCTCTTTACGATGAGCTTGATGTGAAAGGTCTGGACTGCAGGTGGGACAGTTCAGCACCTGGACTCTTCTACCACAAAGCGATAGATGCAGTTTGTGGTTTAGTATCTGGCTGAAATACGGAAGGACTTCCCTGAGATAGACGTCATGTGGGAAGGAGCGTTGCTCTGTATATACCTTCCAGCACGTTTCCAGATGTGAAAGCTGCCAGTTCCATAGGCGCTAATATACCCCCGTGTTGTCAGAGCTGCGGGCTTGTGAACATGTTTTCATCATGTTCGCATTCTTTTTTTCACGATAGCGCTTTAGCCTGTGTTCAGAGACAGTGATTTCAGGAAGTGATCCTGAGCCCATGCAGTGATTTCCATGACAGAATCATCATGTCTGTTTTTAGTGGAGCGCTGCCTCAGGAGCAGAAATCACACAATGCTGATTTTTGGTTTTGTCCTTTGCGCACAGAGATTTCTCCAGATTCTTCAAATCTTTTGACATCCTGTCACGTAGATCATTGGATATTCACATTTTTATGTCGAGGAACATTATTCTGACATTTTCCCACAATTTGTAGATGTAGTTTTTTGCAGATTGGTGAACCTCCACCTCTCTAAGATGCTCTTTGTTACTCACCTGTTCCCAGTTAACCTAATTACTTGCAACTTGCAAAATGTTTCTCCAACTGTTTTCTTTTAGTTCCAGTTACTTTTTTTTACTCTGGCCCAACTTTCTTGACACATATTGGTGCCATCAAATTCAAAGTGAAATAGTTAATGTCTCAGGTTAAACATCTGATATGTTTAAAAATATGGTTTTATGGGTTTCTTCTGGTGTTGTCATTTGGTGCTTTAGAAATAAAATTCAATTCCATTGAAAATGAAAAAATGAAAGCCTTTAAAGCAGAATCTTTTATGAATATGAGCTTTTGACCTTTGACCTTGCAGAAGTGGACCGCCGTTTGCGTATCTTCCACGAGAACCTGAAGACTGCTGAGAAGCTTCAGGCTTTGGATCAAGGTTCAGCCGAGTACGGAGTCACCAAGTTCAGCGACCTCACCGGTACGTAACCGTGAATGCACGTCCACAGTTTCCGATAAGAGAACGGCTCTTCTGCTTTCCACGTGTTGCTTCAGCTTAAAAAAACAAAACGAAATATCCTTCTGCTTTTCTCAAGAGGAGGAGTTTCGCTCTACGTACTTAAACCCACTGCTGAGTCAGTGGACTCTCCATCAACCAATGAAACCAGCTACTCCCACCAAAGGCCCCTCCCCTGACAGCTGGGATTGGAGGGATCGTGGAGCTGTCAGTCCTGTTAAGAACCAGGTGCCAACAAACACGGTTCATTATGGGCCAGTCACCCCAAAGAGCTTGTTAGTAGCAAATAAATTGCCCACTGTTCCCACTTTATCCTGATCAGGGTGTGTTTTTTTCTCCTGCAGGGAATGTGTGGATCTTGCTGGGCATTTTCTGTCATAGGCAACATTGAAGGCCAGTGGTTCCTGAAAAATGGAACGTTGCTGTCACTTTCCGAACAAGGTGACACAGAAAAGTAGCACAGATGATAGAATGGATCAGAGGTTTTCAAACCCAGCATAAAGTCTTGACATGCTCCATTACTGATTCCTTCTTCACAGAGCTGGTTGACTGCGATGGGCTGGACCAGGCGTGCAGAGGCGGGCTTCCATCAAATGCTTATGAAGCTATCGAGAAGCTGGGTAGGACTAAGATTTTATTCTGCGTTTTAATTAATTAATTAATTTTTTGATTTTATTAACAGAGAGACGTTTATACTCATAACACGAGCAGATTTTTGCTTAAAGATGCCTTAAAGTGCTGGCTTTTAATTTTTGTCCTTCGTGTGTGGTTAAGGGGGTCTGGAGACTGAAAGCGACTACTCCTACACCGGACACAAGCAGAGGTGTGGCTTCACCACCGGGAAGGTGGCCGCCTACATCAACAGCTCTGTGGAGCTGCCCAAAGATGAGACGGGTGAGCAGACAGAAAATAAACGTGTCAACAGAAATTCTGACTGAATGAAAAGTGGCAAGACATCAAATAGAGTTTATGAACAAACAACAGTGGTTTAACTACATGGACACATCATTGATTTTACGTTTATTCTAACTGTAGTGTGACGGTGTGAAACTAGCAGTTGTTAAATTGACTCATTTTGATTTATTTGTGTATTTCTGCCTTCTCAGAGATTGCAGCTTGGCTGGCTGAGAACGGTCCAGTCTCTGTTGCTCTGAATGCTTTTGCAATGCAGGTAGGAAGTTTTTTAAGAAGTTAAGTCACTCCTCACAACAACAAGAAGCAAAGCGGCTCACTCTCTGCGGTGTTTATTTTTAAGAGGATGAATTCATTTGGTTTTCTTTGTTGTTGTTTTTAAAGGTGCTTGAAAAAGTTTATAGTGCTGTCAAAATTCGATAAATTAATAAGTGCTGATTTGTAAAAACCTGGACACGAATAACTTGAGCTTATTATTTAATATTATTAAAGTATATTTCTAACTAACTACACAGCTCATTATGTTAACAATACTCTCTTTAAAGATGTAGCACGTTTCAGCTTGAAATAAAGACAAATGTCAAAGTGAGGTCAGAGGTCAAATGTGATGTGATATTTAGATGCACACTATAGTGTGATATTTAGAATCCCCATTTATCGTGCTATTGTGTTGTATAAGATTATAAAAAAAAACATTGTCATTATTAACAATGGCAGTCAGAAAGTTTTAAATACCTCTGTATAACATTAGTATCACTTTGACCTTCAGATTCGTCTGTTGACCTTGACGAAAAGGTCAGAGGTCAAATGTGACATCATATTTTAAATCTTTTTCTGGTATTTTCTGATTGTTGACAATACACACCACACTTGTAAGAATCATAGTTTCTAAGTTATAAGGCTTTTGCTCAGTTTTTGTTTTACCAATAAATCATTGTATCGAACTTGGAAGACTTTGGTAGATGAAAGCTAAATTTGAATGGATCATTAACATGACCCCATCATGTTGACATGATGTTTTACCAGAATTCATTCCAAACTTTTCGAGCGATTGCGTTTCCAGATGGAATGAAACGCACGCATGCAAAAACTACCAACAACATAAGCTCCTCAGTGGAGGTGTCAGCTGTGAGGGGAATAAAAATGTCAGTACAATATGTCACGTTGCCTCCTTGTGTAATATTGGTTTATACGTTACTGATTTATTAAAACATTCCCAACCCCGACCAGTTTGACTTACCAGAGTCAGTATTTGGTGGTGGTGCTTATCATTTTCTTGCATGTGTATAGTATTATAGGGAGTGTATTGTTACTTTATCATATCAGGAGTGACATATTTCCCACCCAAATAAATTCTTCTTCTTACTCTTGTTTATATTGCTGCTGTTGTTAGCTGTTACTATTATCCACTGCAATCACCTCCAGACCTTAATCTAAACTGGACATAAAAGATAATAGAGATAATAATCTTAAGATGCATGTGATTCCTACATTATTTTGATTACCATTCCATTCCCTCCAGTTCTACAGGAAGGGTATATCTCACCCTCTGAAGATTTTCTGCAACCCCTGGATGATCGACCACGCTGTGCTGTTAGTGGGATACGGAGAACGTAATTATTATTTTTTATCCTGTTTTTAAGTCTTAAATATTTGCCCAGTTTCTAGAAAGCACAGACACATTTCTTTGCCCTGTTTATCAACACGTTTCCCCCCCTGTGTTCTCAGGTAAAGATATCCCCTTCTGGGCCATCAAAAACAGCTGGGGGGAGGATTATGGAGAGCAGGTGAGACGGCACGACCTTTATCATTCTGAAAATCTATCGTTTGAAACCAACTACATGACTGAGAATCACCGACATAAAGCACCGTTTTCATAAGAGCCTCAGTAGAAGTGCTGATCCTTGCACTAGGCTGTACAAAGCTGACCGTTGTTTCATATCATAGTGAAAAAAGGAGTTCTGTTCATATACAGCCGCGAGCGAGTAAGTGTTACTTTGTTTTTTCTCTTTCACACAGGGTTACTACTACCTGTACCGGGGCTCCAATGCATGCGGGATCAACAAGATGTGCTCATCTGCTGTAGTCAACTGAACCCCTAACACCTCCTACAGATGCACACACATCATCATGCTACATGTGCCACAGCTGTCAGCTGATCCCAGCTCCACAACACTTATCCAGAATGCACAAGAGCTCAACACGCACACATGTGAAGTCCTGCTGATGTTTCCTCTCCGTTTAACCAAACCAGTGTTTGACCAGCTCTAATAAAGCTAGCTTTGATGTGATACTGAAACTTTCTAGTAATTTTAAATCAAGATTACATTTGCTTTTTCCGTTAGTCGTGCGGTTTGGACATAATGATCAATGTGTTTAAGGTAACAGCTTGTAAGTCATCTTTGCTCACAGTAACAGAGCCCATGTTCATAGTGGTGAGACGATGTTATGCACTTCAAAGAGTTTTTTGAAAGATGAGGCTTTGATTCTAGAGTGGTTTACTGCACAAACTCAGTTCAGTGCAATGTAATTGCAATAATAGCTGTATATGAATGATGGGAGTTGAATAAAAAGACTGTGAAATCCACTTGTTTGTTATTTTATGATCTACCCATCCATTTTCTTCCGCTTATCCAATTCAGGGTCACTAGGGAAGCTGGAGCCTATCTCAGCTGCCATGTGAGAAATGAGGTAAACCCTGGACAGGCTGTCACAGGGGTAACACAGAGAGACAGACAACCATTCACAGGAAATTTAGAATCACTGATTCACCCAACTGCATGTGTCTGAACTGTGAGAGGAAGTCGGAGAACCAACAGAGGCTCAAGACAAAAGTGATGGATTCAAACCCAGAACCTTCTTGCAACAGTGCTAATCACCACACCGCTGTGCTGCCCTATTTTATTATAAAGTTTTTTATGTGCATCCATCCATCCATCCATTAGCAGGATACACCCTGGACAGGTCGCCAGTCTGTCGCAGGGCTAACACATATACACAGACAACCATTTGCACTCACATTCACACCTATGGGCAATTTAGAGTTTCCAATTAACCTATCCCCACTATGTGCACTGAAACTATAAACTGGTTGACAGTACAATTAAATCATTACTTTTTATAATGATATAAATGTATTATATATATAATAACTTTAATCATGAGACAAAATTAACTTCAAATAACTACAGTGACATAAATACAAATAAAGGGAGGAAACATTTTAACCTGTTTATAATTTTAAACGGTATGTTGGGAAGAAGCAGGACCATTACAATGACGGGAAACCCTTTGAACGATAGACGGACAACAACGTTCGCGTTCTTGAATGTTCCTTTAATCAAAACAACCTCATTTTCCCACAATGCCAAGGGAAGGTCACGGAACAGCTGGTCTTTAGCAGTAGATTCTAAAATAAGAAACAAAAGTCGTCATAAGTTAGTGATATAATCTTACGATGACTCACAATGCATCCTGAAGTTCATTTGTAACCATTTCATCGCATTTCACACAACCATTAAACGGACTTTTAGCGATAAAATACTAATTTTACACGTCATGAACTTTTATTTTGAAAATATACCCCATTTGACATCGGAAGTGTAATATTCTCTGTCTTTTCCCCACACTGTGCTGAAAACAAGAACGCATGTCATTCTATTTTTTTGAGACTGAATATTTCAGTGTTTCTTTTTCTACACTGACTTATACCTGCTTCTCGGAGACATATTCTGCTTCAAAAAGACAAACAGCCACTCCTGTCTTTGTTTATTTCTTTCAAGGTAGTATGTAACCTGCGAATGTGGAGACAGCTAATGTTAGCTTTTTCCGCTAAGTTATTATCCGCAAGCAACTACTTACTGTTTAGAAGCAACTTGGTAGAGGGAATTTCAATTATTTATTTATAGAGACGCATAATTATTTATTTATAGAGGCTCATAAAGGAAAATAGTTAACATTTGCTGGTAATCACATTAAACTGACCTTTTAGCGTTGGTTGTTAGCCTTTTAATGTGTGTTTAGTTAACTAGAACTTTCGACCCACTCCTCTCTTTCTCAGCTGGCGAAGGAACGTGAAGGCTGCCGGTTATAATGTCACAGGCCACTAAACGCAAACACGTTGTCAAGGAGGTTCTTGGAGACTTTGTCACACCCACAGAAAACCAGCAGATCGTGAAGGTAAACTTTGCATGAAGTACCCTGTATTTTCTACATATTACGACATTCACATTTTACTAATCAGCAGGATACAATGGGTACTTAATTAGGTACAGATTGGAAGTACGTGTAAGACTTCAGAGCTGCCTTAAAGTGGACATGTAACACTACTTGTAGAAAGGCTAATTTACACTGTGGAGCCCTGCTCTCAAAAACTGATATAGATTTAACACCGTCTGTGAAGCTGGATTTAAGAAATAAGTGCTTAAAGTTAAAGTGCTTTACAACCCAAACATTACAGTAACAGCTGGATTTTCTGTTTCAGTGCAGCTAGCCAAGCTAATTATTACTAGTTAGCTAACATAAACTAATGTAAATCTGTTAGACAACCAACCAACCACCCAATGATGTCATGTTCTATACTGACACAAGATGGCGTTAAACTTATTCTAAAAACTTTAAGCACTTATTTCTTAAATCCAGCTTCACAGACATCTACAGGGCTACATACTGTAAATTGGCCTTTATACAGTAGTGTTTCATGTCCACTTTACTTCTTCACGGCACAAGTTCAACAAAGTGCTGGAAACATTCCTTTTAGTCCATGTTGACGTGATGGTATCACAGAGTTACTGCAGATTTATCAGCTGCACATCTATAATGTTTACAGCAGACTGAACTCATTGTCATGTTCAAATAACCAGTTTGAGATGATCTGAGCTTTGTGTCATGGCTTTTACCATCTGTGTACTCATGTAAGATGAGTGATGCTGTTGTGATTCTTAGGCAAAAGGCTCAAAAGTGTGGCAATTATTACGCTATTAAACCACCACCACCATCCTGAACTGTTCATACAAGGCTGGATGCTTTTCAGGTTGTTTACAAATTCTGACCCTGCCATCCAAATGATGCAGCAGAGAAGAAAACTCATCAGACCAGGCAATGCCTTTCCAGTGTTCACGTGTCTATTAGTTTTAGGCTGGACTGTTTTAGGCTGGACTATTGTAATTCATTATTATCAGGCTGACCTGAAAACTCCCTGAAAAGCCTTCAGTTGAGCCTTCAAAATGCTGCAACGAGAGTACAGACAGGGACGAGAAAGAGAGAGCATATTTCTCCTCATTGGCTCCCTGTTAAAGCCACGATTGAATTTAAAATCCTTTTCCTTACATACAAGGTCGTGAATAATTAGGCCCCATCTTATCTGAAAGACCTCATAGTACAGTTTCACCCCATTAAAGCACTTTGCTCCCAGACTGCTTGCTCCCTTGTTGACTTGTGGCTCTGAGGATATTTAAAAGTAGAATGGGAGGCAGAGCCTTCAGCTTTCAGACCCCTCTTCTGTGGAACTAGCTCCTAGTTTGGATTCAGGAGAACGATGCCCTCTCTACTTTTAGGACTAGGCTTAAAGCTTTCCTTTTCATAGATCTAGTTAGGGTTGTATCAGATGACTGCATCACTCAGATCATTCAGAGATGATCTTCTGCACACCTTGGTTGTAACCAGTGGGTATTTAACTATTCTCTGTAAATTGTAGAGATGATTTTGTCTCAGATCAGCAGTTTCTGAAAATATTTCGACCAGCTTGCTGACACCAACAACCATGCCACGTTCAGTGTCACTTAAATCACCTTTCTTCCCCATTCTGATGCTCAGTTTGAACTTCAGCAGGTTGGCCATTGACCATCCTCTGCCACTGTGATTAATTCATAAAACGTTTTACATTAACGAGCAGCTGAACAGGTGCACCTCATAAAGTGGCTGTTGAGTGTATTTTTCTGAAATTACTTAAATTGCATGTTTCCTCTGCTTTTCACTTTACAGGTAACTGGGAGCCGTGGTAACAACCTACATAATGCTGTCACAGCTCAGGGTGACACCTTCTTGGTGAGCATGCCCACCAAGTTCCGCAAGAACATCTGGATTAAGAGAGGTAAGCAATGGAAAGGGAAGTTATGTGTTTAAAACTTCGAGTAATAATCTAGTGACAGCTGGAAGGTGGCAGATATTATTGCATTTAGTGTCACCATATGATCATGCTGCACTGTGTGTGCTGCTGTCTTGCTGTTTTTTTGTGGGTATACCAGTTAGTTTACAGTTTTGAAAAAGTGCTGTTTTGATATTTTACTGCTCCTTACTTGCTGGAGGATGTGCAGACTTGATGAACATCCTTAATGTATACAGTACAGTGAACCTCATTGTCATGGTATTGAGTGCCTTTTCAAAACAAAATAATTAATATATATCGTAGAGCAAATGTGAGGTTTGACCCGCCATGAAGCAGCCAACCTCCGCTAGTTATGAAAGCTATCCCCGGGAACAAAGCAAGACACTCAGAGACCGATCATTTTACAATGCTAGCAAGGGGAAGACAGGATCTCAGAGCTGACCTGTGACCTGGTCTCAGCCAGCTCCAGCTCCATCTCCATCTCCGAAAGCTCCACCCCCCTGCACGCACCTTTATTGACGCACAGATTGGTAACACCCACATTGTAAACCACTCCCACATAGTCATAAACATGGTGTGTCCCAAAGCCCTGTGCGTGTGTGTGTGTGTGTGTGTGTGTGTGTGTGTGTGTGTGTGTGTGTAGATCTGTGAAGATCTGTGACTTCCTAAATGACCATACAACTCTTACACATATGGTTTAACCCTAGATAAACACAGATGTACCATAAAGTTAGGAAGTAAACATCTCTCTTATCTACAAAGAAAGCCAGAAGTCCTACATGAAACAGTTGAACAGTTGGTCATTTACAACCGTAACCTCCCCCCAGCCATGTGGCATAAGGTTAA
>VOQK01027385.1:0-10499 GCA_015052645.1 Benitochromis conjunctus
AAAGTGAGTTTGAGCTTCGTCTCTTCTAAGTGGCCGCATATTGTTTTATTTCTTTCTTCTGTTTAGGACGTGTTAAATCTTGGCCCAACTGAGGTAAGAGTCCATCTGTATGCTCCGTGAATTGTGTTTAAACTTTGCTCAGTGTTGCATGAAAGATCAAGGTTCTGCATGAAGCAAATGATTTGATATTTTTGGGTAATGAGCAAATGTGTGGGTTTTTTGTTTGTTTGTTTTTTAAGTATGACTGCTCTTTACATGCCAAAAACTATTGATCACAGGAATTGTCTGATACCTACACTGCTCAAGCCTTCTCCCATAAGGGCTTCAAGCCTTTGTAGCCGGTTTATCAGAAACACTCGGTCTTCTCCAAGCACGACATCTCAGTGTACTTCAGACCCAGCCGCACACTCAGGCCAAAACTGGTTCATCCCAAAGACAGAACTTCAAACACAAACTTAACAACGTAGTGTCTGCTGTACAGTGTAGCGAGGAAATGCTCAGACCTCTACAATGGAGAGACCAAACAGCCACTTCATAAACGCATGGCACAACATATAAGAGCCACCTCGACGGGACAAGACTCAACTGTCCATCTGCATTTAAAGGACAAAGGTCACTCCTTCGAGGACGCCAATGTTCACATTTTGGACAGAGAAGACAGATGGTTTGAAAGAGGAGTGAAAGAAGCCATCTATGTCCTCTGTGAACGACCATCTTTGAACAGAGGCGGTGGGTTACGACACCAACTGTCTGCTGTCTATAATCCAGTTTTGAGATCCTTCCCAGATGCCTTAACGCCCACTCACATCCTGGGCCTTCTGACCTCAGGAAATCACTTGATAGGGTGGGGTTGGGTTTCACAATGGGTTCACCCGAAACCTTGGATGATTGTGACCCACACCCATTTTCACACCTTAGCTCATGTGATTAGGTAGAGGATCAATAGTGAGTCTGTAACCCTCTCGGGGGACACTCCCATAGGGCTTAAATCTGGGACTCTCCACCATTTGACCGTAGAACTGAAGAAGCTGCTCGGATGAGAGGTGAAACGTCTTCAAGCAACTCAAAGACCGTCTGTAGGTTTGTTTTCATTTCCATCAAACAAACACGTTCTGCAGTGTGCAAACCGTTATTTGCTTTTCTCTGCCCCATTCCTCCTCCTTCTTTCTCTCAGCTCTGCACCTGCCTCACAGGATGAGGAGGATATTTGTGGATTCTGTTTTAGTTCTCCATCAATGGAAACGATGGAAATTCAATAGAAATCTGATGTGCTCTCAAAAATGTTCCTTTATTTGTTTTTAACCAGTGTATAAAATGTTTCCATGCTGTTCTGGTAATCTGATACATTCTGGGACTGACTGAGATCATTTGTCATTTTTAACAGGAAAAGATGCGACCCTCTCCAAGACGAGGACACTTGAGGGAAATTTCTCAGCCTTGGCTAAAATCAGTTTGACCTTTTTGTATTAAAATCTGTCAGGAATATCGGTGCTGTGCCTCATTAACGTTTCACGTTGTGCTCATATGAAGCATGTTTGGGTTATTTGCAGAATCTTTACTGGCAGAGGTGAGAGTAGATGTTATAATCTTTGCATTCAAAAGTTTACTGTGATCTGCAGTCGTACAGAAAGAGAATAATTGAGTGTTCAGACAAAGGACTTTAATCTGACAGTAAACAGGTGTGCAAATAACCAAATACCAGAAATAAAAGCAGTCTGAGTTGCTCCTGAGCTGGAGGAGTCCAGTAATGACGTTTCTAAATATTAAATGGATCACAGTATTATACTGCATCACGTACCTGAATGGTGTTTGACAATTACTCACGCATTACCATCAAGTTAGAGATGAATCAGATGGGTGATTTCACTAATGAAGAAGTTTGTTTTTCTGGGGTTTGCTGTTGTAACTATTCAGGACAGATTCAATAAAAGGACTAGATGTTACAATCCCTGATAATACATTGCCTCAAATGGAGAAAGTTTTGAGGGATGGCTACTATGAGGAAAGGCACCCCGGAAACTTTACCAGCGGGACACATCGTTGTGTGCCTCAACTTCACGGGGTGTTTCGGTCTTTTATCACAAGCTGTTCTGCCATTTTTTAAAGTTTCTTTTTTCTTTTTTTTTTCCATTGGTTAGGTCTTTGTGCAGACAGGGCAGTGGACTTTAACACAATTTAATAAACCTTCAATTTTTAAAATAATTTGTCTCCTTTCTGAATGAACCACTGCCTCTGTCTGTGCAGCTTTACAGAGAGATATCCATGACACATCCATGTTTTTGGAAAACTCAGCCATTTGCCGAAAAATTGATTAAATATGTATTAATGTGTTTGTTTGGTTGTTTTTGTAAGCTAATGTAGAAATCTGCAAGTTATTAAGTTGTATGTGGTTTAATAATTTTGCCTGCACCAGAGTGCAATAACTTTCTGGCTTCCTGTGAGTACGGCTGTATTTCTGGTTATTTATTTCATCGGGGGGCAATAACACCCTGACATTCAGTGATGCCCGTGGTGGTGGGGGATGCATTTCTCTCAAGCCTGCATTGGTTTTCTGTCTTAGTTGTACATGTTCAATGGGGAAGGATATAGATCTGCACTTGCATCTGAACAATAATTTTTCCAGTTTGTTTCTGTTTAATACCTCTAGGGGGCAGCATCAGCTTGTTTCTTGTGAGCTTTGGGCCATCTGCGCACACCTGAGGGATATTTTTCTTTTTAAACAGCTGATTTTTAAATGTTTTTATTTAAATGTCTTTTTTCTTCCTTGTTCTTCTTATCTTTTGACATGTTTCTCTACCTTTCTTGGAGGCACTGTGCATCCTTGAGAGTAATCTGTGCCATATTCAATATTTCACCATCTTTATAAAAGTGCAAATGCATCATCAGGTCCTTTTCCCTTTTCTCATCAACCAGTGCGCCTGTTGAAATGGACTGTATAGCTGACATGCTCTGCCCTTATATGCTCTTACTGCACTTGGGTTATATGGTTTATTATCTCCATGCTATGCTTTCTGGTAGAGTTGACCAACCTTCGGCTGTCTGTAATCTGCTGCTTGAAAATGAAAACCATTAATCTGTGAAATGCCATGCGGGAGCTTTCAGCTGAATTTTTTTTTTGGATCAATATACAGTAGTGCACACAGGAGTATACTTCCCCATTTATGTGCTAACACTCTCCCATGCTCCTAGTTCATGAGATGTCCTCTGACGGTGATACACTATCTTTTCTGCCGAGCCGATCAGATGTGTTTCCTGTGGCGACGGGTATGACCTTTTGCCCTGCGTCCGCTCAATCCAAATGCCAGTTCAGTGGACCAGAAAAAGCAAGACACCCAAATGGTCCTGGCATTTACAGAATTGCTTCTCAGTCTGTGGTTCCTTCATGCTCTGCACATGAATTTTGGTCTTGAAGGATAACGCTGTGCTTAAAACCAGGCTGCTGAGTAAGCGCCGCATGCCACGAACAGTGGCTCTGGTTTCACGCTGTGACCGCGAGCCACGTGCGTTACTCAGTTGCTCTGCTCCAACTGGCAGGGATCTGAGCTCGAGCCTTCTGTGACCTGCAGAAAGATGTACAGCCTGGAGGAGGTGGAGAAATGTGAGATGAGAGGGAGAGGATAGAGAGTTGGTTATTGGGATACTATGTCTGTGCATAAGGCGGCAGAAGCTGTCTGTAGGGTGGGAAGAGGCTAGCAGGAGGGAAGAAAGATGGATGACGACAATAAAGAGTGGGCCGCTAAATCTTATTTCTGCTACAAGGGAGGCCAGCAACCAGAAACTATCACAAGCACGTAATCAGCAGGAAGAAGAGGACAAAAAACAAAGAATTATTAAAAACAACTTTAAGAAATGCTAAAATCTCACAAAGGAAAGAACAAATCTAATTGGAGAACAGTTGTGAGTTCAGTCTAACCGAGTAGTGCATGGTCTCTGAAACCAGCTCTACTGAAAGTAGTGCGGCATCTTATGTTTACGATCTGCTCGATCCTGATTTACATGGTATGTTGGGAGATGGCTTGAAAGCTTTTACAGCAGAGCTTTTATGAATGAATAACATGGAATGGCTGTTTTTCTTCTTCAGTGAAAAGGAGGTCTGTGCAACCTTTTCACGCAGTGATGAGTATGAAATTTGTCAGTGATGAAGCATACTGCACTATTGCTTATCTGCTGTAGTGTTGCTTGGCCAGCATGACACTAATGGCTTGCCATACATGCTAAGAGTAAACACACTCAAAGTGATGACGGAACAAGCGAGTCTACAAGGAAGAGCACTGAACCTCCTGCAGAGCTTTGGTGCAGCTTTCTGTGTACTAGCTCCAACTTCTCCCTCCCGTCTTTCTAGGAAGCCAGTCGAACGTCAGCAGAGAGGATGTCACAGTGTTGAAACACATTCTGGGGTTTGTCCTTTAGTCACAGCCTCGGCGGTACATCTGTCCATCCACAGAGAGAACAAGCAAACGCCACTGACTCAGTTCTGTATTATTCAGCGGGGCAGGCCACTTTGGTACAGTCAGGTTTGTAATAGCTTCAGTGTTCCTCACATTTTCTGACAGAGTTGTAGAGGGTTCAGCCCCTTAATGAGAGCAGAACAGACACATTAACCTTTTCTCAGTAGATTCTCCGCTGCTGGTGTATTGATCTCATTATTTTGTAGAGGAAGCTGTTCGCAGTGTGAGGCTGGAGTTGTGCACAGAGTAGTAGCACATTCAAATATTCACCAGAAGAGGTAGTTTCAGTTTTAATGAGCCTCCTTTTATATTACACTTTTAAATAATATATTCACATTTTAATTCATGCTGTAGTGTCCAAACCTTGGTTACCTGATTAGTATGTGGACAGAAAATGCGATAATTGGATAATCGTTTAAATAAACCCTGAAGCCAGATGGTGCAGACATGTAGTTTGGTTTATAAACGGACATGAGCTGTTATATAAGAATTAAATCGGGAGTAGTTTAAGGCTCTGACGCATAATGCACGCTTTGCTTAAAGAGGTAAAGAGAGAGAGCAAGTGTCTCTATGGTGATCAGGCAGCTCTGGCAAGCCAGTGGATGAGGGTTCAAATGTCTCTCTGCAATCTATATGGTAAGTGCCCCCCCGAAACATCCTTCAGTGTCCTCGCGAAGCCACGTGAACACAGATTAATATAGTTGGGAAAGTTTGGATTATCTCAGCTGTGTTCTTGTGTTCTTGGCTTTGTTGAAGACAGACGCACTCATGTAGGAAAGATGTTGTCTTGTACCTGTGTTTCAAAAGGATTCGGGAATATTTGAATTCAAATGTCACGACATGCTGACAGACCATTGTCGATCAATTCTGTTTTAAAACAAAATCACCTGCACTACTCCGATTACATATATTTTATGGGGTATTGAATGCTCACTGGGGGATTTATGTGCATCATCCACTCCAAAACTATTCAATACAATGATGATGCCCTTGGCCTTTTATTAGCTGCCGTGCAAAGGTTGCATGTTTTTTTATTTATTTGTTGTATCCGTTGTTTACTAAACTATTGATTGCCGTCACCCTCAACTATACCTTTGCTATATACACCAGATAAACATGACTGAAATTTGAGGAAGAGCTTCGAGGGCTAATAAGATCCCTTTTACTTCAAATCTGCTGGACACTGTCTGCAAAGCATCTGCTGTCGTGTCGTCAGTGTCACCGTGAGCTTGTTGACATGCTCACGTTTGGCTGCTTCTTCTCAGCACAACCAGAACCGACATTGCAAGAGAATTTAGTCTAGTTATTATTATTCCTTTTTCTGAGTTTGTTGTCGAGAAATAATGTATCCATGACAGGCTACTAAGAACCTTTAATGCACTTTGAACTGAGGGTGGAGTTCAAATAGAGCCGTTAGTTCACTGTGGAGCGCCTGTTTCCCCTCAGTGAGCTCCCAATTAGCTGTGACAAGAAGGGCAACACGACCCATAGCAATCAAGCTCATTTTCCATGCGCCTGAGGCACAGACAGGCAGAGATGCTGACACCTATTCCAGGTCTGCGCGCGGTAAATGTTGGCTAATCACTTGTTTGCAAAGCGGTTGTCACAGTCACCAGACACGGACACTCTTCATCTGCACATTTCTAAGTTGGCGAGCCAGTCTAGTGTTGCTGCCTCTTTACTGATCTCGGATGAAGCAGCAGCAGCCGTAGCCCTCTCAGGCCACGGGGCTGTATGGCACTTGACTCAAAACCAGGCAATCTGGACAAATAAAGTGCCTTTTGTGCCGCAGATCAATGAAGTCAGGCCTATTTTAGCCAAATGTATTTGTTGCCATAGCAAAGTTTCCAGGGAGACCAATAGGTCGGGTTAAACGCGAAGAGAGACAGACAAAAAAGATGAGTTAAAAAAAAAGGTCAGTCTAAAGTTAATTGGACCACACAGCACACAGGTGCATATGCTCCACGTTGCATTGTCTGCTTGTGCCTTTTTTTCCCTGGTCAAACAGCCCCATTTACACACACACACATATATATATGTAGATATGGATATATGCAGGGGGAGAGAATGAATGATTGGAACATAAAACCTCAGTGCTGTGCGTAAAGGTTAAAAAAATAAAACCCCGGCCCTCGTAATGGTTGTTGAGCTGACGAACAAAGTCACGAGAATAGTTCTCACGTTGTTTTAAAAGAGAGAGTGTGTCACACTGACACAGTCAGGGGGGCAACAGAGTAAAATTTAAAACTGATTTATTGTGCTGAAATAAAAGAAACCAAGTATAACTGGGGTGCTTTTACTTTAAGCCAGTTCTAAATGTCAAAGCACGTTTTAGGCGCATTAAAAACAACTGCAGCGACTCTTGGGGACTCATGTAAACCCAACCTGTATGATTCCTTTTCCTCACAGAAGCAACTGGTGTTCTTTCTAGCTGGTTCTGCTGTGAAATACGAAAACGCATAGTTTGATCTTATTGGTCAGCTGCATCTGTGTGCCATCTATAAAACGCACCACAGGCGCTCCGGAGCCGAGACCGTCTGAGGGCGCAGAGCAGCGCCGCGGAGCGCATAGGCTTACGCGAGGAGAGAGAGAGAGGGGGAAAAAGCACACCTGTTACTGGAGAAGCGAAAGCAAAGTGCAAGAAAGAGGACTGCGTCTTTCTTTGTAGTGCTGTAAGTATCATAATTTTATTGCATAGCACAGATACCAGCAGTGTGCTGTGTCATATTTTAAGACAACCTAACATTATTGAGCTTTTGGGAAGCAGACCAGTGCGTAATGGGAAGAAACATTCAGGCACCTGTTGAACTATCTTTTCATTCCTGACTTCTTCTCTAAAAATAATTATTTCATGTAATCGTTCAATGTAGAAACGTATAAAATATCTAAATGTAGGAGCATTATTAATGCATTTGGCAAAATAATTTATATTTGTGAGCTTTTCTTTTTCGCCAATGTGTCGTCTTCCCGAAACTGAGATTAAATTACATTCATTCATACCTGCAAATTAAAAGTTTTCAGTTACATCATGGGGAAAGTTGCGCATTTAAAGAATACGCTTTTAAATTTTGCTCATTAAAATACGACCGTGTGATCGGAAATAGAGAAGTAAATCCTTTGTTTCCGATTTGTCCGCAGACTGATTGCGTTAGTCAGTAAAGACACTCTGTTATCTAAAAACAACAAAGACTTTATTTCATGTGTTAATGTAGCTGAATTCTTTTTAGTGATGCACCGTCATTTGTCCGTTCTATTCTTTATAAACCTGGAAAATCTTTTTAAAGAGTTTTGTCCGTATCTTCGAGACTAAACAGCCCTGAAAGTTAAGCTCGGGTTATATTAGCGCTGTAATATTTCCTGTTTACTCAAGTCTTATTCCTGTAAACGCTTGCGATCGTAATCACAGACTGCGGTTCAGCGCTAAAGCACTCAGGTGATATTTTTATCCCTCCTCTCCCCGTGGAGTGACGCTCTGATCATTTAACCCCCCCTTCCCGTCCCCCTTCCCCCGCCCACCCATGTGTGTTATTAATTGCAGACACACCTGACTGCACCTACTTCACACATCACACGGTGGGGACCATGTGGGTTCTGGATAAGATCCGCGGGTCGGTGGAGAGTGGTGTGCTGCGACAGGGGGAGAACGGGGACAAGAAGGGTGGCACCCCGGCCTACAGCAACGTCCTCACTCCTGACAAGATCCCAGATTTTTTCATTCCTCCGAAGTTGGTGAACTGTCCTCCAGAGCCCGAGATTCCTGCTGTAAAACCCAAAGAAGGCCTGCATCCGTCCACATCTGAGCACACCATCGGTAGTGGGAAGATCAGCAGCCCGAGAAGCCCACGCCTGGTTGCCAAGATTGCAGGAGACACCAAGAACTTGCTGAGAGCTGCAAACCGCCACATTATACAGATAGAGAGTGCTGATGATGTGGTGGCTGGAGACACTAACGCAGACCCCCAGTCGCAGACTGCAATGTCTCTGCCTTATGTCCCCAAGACTCAGACGTCCTACGGGTTTGCTACCTTGAAGGAAAGCCCCCACACGCGCCGTAAAGAGTCGCTGTTCCACTGCGAGCTCACCAGTCCCATCACCTCCCCAAATACGCAGAGGAAGACTCCGGGCAGAAGCAGCGACACGGGAAACCACCTGAATCCAGCTGACTTTAACGCCTCTCACATGAATCCCTACCGATACTTCAGCGGTGGAGAGAGCGACACCTGTTCCTCAGCCGAGTCCTCTCCCTTCAGCTCCCCTCTGCTCTCCCGCTCCGCGTCCCTGCTCAAGATCTTTACCCATGAGACGCAGGCCAAAGTGGTGAAAGCCAAGCGAACTTTCGCGCGCCACAGCTCCCTCTCCACCGACGAGTGCAGCTCGGCTGAGCCCAGCCCCAACGTCCAGCGACGGCTCCACGTCCCCACCTATCACGGCGGCGCTGGAGCTTCAGACCACGGCCTCCATCAGGAACACACCATCAACCTGCACAAAGGCGGGACGGTGCGGATCAGCGTGAACTACGACTCCAGCACCTCCCGCCTTCTCATCCGCGTCCTGGCGGCGGAGAGTCTGTACGACAAGCACTTCGACATGAAGAGCATCAACTGCTGCGTGTCTGTCTACCTGAACCCCGGCAAGCTGCAGAAGCAAAGGAGCAACATCATCAAGAACAGCCGCAACCCGGTCTTCAACGAGGACTTCTTCTTCGACTCCATAAGTTCAACTCAGGTGAAGAGCCTCTCCGTGAAGTTCAAGGTGGTGAACAAAGGCACCAGCCTCAAGAGGGACACCTTGCTGGGAGAGCGAGAGGTGCCTCTGACAAAGCTACTCTCAGGGGTTTAAAGCTCCAGGAACTGAAAGTCAAAGGGGGGCAAAAAGTGAGGATAATGATTAAACTTAAATTAGATGTTTGCACTGGTTTTTATGTTTTATTTATTTTAACAGTGACCATAAAGATAAAGGGAGAAAACAGGGAAGGACCTCCAACAATGAAAACCAATCCCAGAAGGAACATCAGCTTTAATAAAATCTAAATAAACACTGAGCCCACTGAATGACCCAGATGTAGCCTATATGTGGACACACGAAGGATTTATAGTGCCCAAACTCTGCCTAGCTCCCGCTCCCATTAATGAACACTCATTAAACCAAGCTGGGCTGAACAGCAACATTTGAATTTGACACATGAAAGGTTTTCTTTCTGGACGTGTCTCCCAGCCAGCTCCGGTTCAAAGGTTGGAGGACACCTGTGCTTCACTGCGCTCATCTGTGCGTGCCACGGTTTTATTATTGTAATGCGGCAGAAATCCGCAGCAGCACTGGATGCGATTCCCCATCACGCCATGTGCTGCACGGGCACAGAGATGCTTTTGTGAAACGGTGGGAGCTTTGAAGTGGCACTACAGCCTGATGTGCAAATGACCCTTTGATCCCAGTTGCCAGAGCAGCCCACATTTACATGCCCATCAAAAAGCACAATTATAACATGACTGATCTTGTAAGAAAGACTGAAGTCTATGTTATAATGATACAATTAAGGATAACTGAACATTACAGAACATTTACAAATTTGGGGGAAACGATGTCTGCAGAGTTTATAACCACCCATGTTTAATCCTTACCTCTACATTGTACTTAGCCAGTTAAAAAATCTGCGGATCTTTTCCAGGACAAATCGACTCGTTTCAAGTAAAGACATAAAATCATTTGTCATCTATTTTGATTTCAGAGCAACATTCGGACACTATCTAAGAAAAAATCTTAGGTTAGAAGCAGATTTCTTCACCTTAAAATGTTCCTAAAGCTTAATTATAGACAGAAATGACTTGTTAAAATGAGATTTTTATTAGTGAGCAGTGATGTTTTTGGATTTAAATATCTTTAATAGCCCCCAGCCATGTCTGTAACAGCATGAAACACAGCACTGAGTTAATGAAAGTGGAGCAGCAAGGAGAAACTGGTTGCAGTATATTTGATATACATATTTATCTGGTTGATGAAATTTCTACACTGTGATGAAATAGCAGTGTGGGCACTCCAATTAATAACATCCTG